>CADEBD010000386.1:374436-500727 GCA_902825455.1 Arctia plantaginis | reverse complement strand
TCCCCTAAAAATTTCGGTCCAGCCTTTGTTGGCATCTTTTAAACAGATGCTTTATTTTTAATTTTGGGAATGTAACAATACGGAATTTCCGCACACTTTCAATTAATGGTGGGTAAATCTGGGGATAGTATCAGTGCAAAGTTTTATAAGTGGGTCAATTCCAAGTCGGAAAATAAATGTTCACCTAAAGATCTTCCGTGGCAGACTCCCAGTTTTAATTGGCGGCTAAATTATACCCATTTTGACAGCTATGCGGTACGAATTACTATGCATCTCTTCTAAATACGGGTGTAACGGTTAACCGATAATTCATTGCAAAAACGCTATTATTTTAGGTTAATTCAGTCAGGATATTATATTAAAATTGCTATTAACTATATTCAAATAAAATTCAGGCATCTTAGACCTCAGTTGTTATTTGGATACTTGACGAATCCACATTAGTTTGTTTATTGCGTCGGGTAACGTTATTACAGGATGTACACGACCACTTCTGTCGGTCATTCTCAGTCAGGTTCGAATATTGGTCATCGCCTTTATTAATACAAGTGTAGTTAAAACAACAACTACATTGTTGGGATCGCAGCAAAACCTGAGTTATTAATTATTTTAGGCAGAACACCTCATGTCTAACAAACTCAGAAAGATCACAAAAGAGTTAGTTGAAACCGGGGATCGATCCCGGGCATGCGATCTTGGGCTATCACTTTTACCGAACTACCACGTCGTATATCATTGTGAGCGTCGAATATGGTGGCTGCTTTGTAACGTCTTGTTGAGTAAACCACTGATAAAGTCGTATTTGCCTTGAGTCACAGATTGCGTTATTAGTTATTTGTTTATATTCATATATCACCGTGGCTATATTACACATGCACTTTCAACAATCAATATTCAGTTTTGATCACATTACTTCACTATAATAACGTTGTAATAATGGTGTTAATGTCACGAAATTAGAAAGTTCGTAACTTGGTAAATGTTTTGATGCAACTTAAACAACACTTTAGACACTTTTCACGGTAAAACTATATTATTGATAACAGAGTAAACGACGCACGTCTTGTACCGACAAATTGCGAATGTTTTTTTTTTGATTCGCCGTTAAACGGTCATCAGCCCGAAGGAATAGCTTCAGGGTGAAATGGTCATCGGCCTGCAGAAATAGATTCAGGGCAGAAATACTCCGTTTAATTCATTTTATTGCCCATCCTGTGTCAGACTGGTACCCCATGATTGAACATTGACGCACGGCTTGTCCGTAGAACATTTCAAGTCTACCGACAAGGTGTCCGTGATAAAAGTCTTCGTCAAAACGTTCGTTTACAAGAAACCAGATGAGTCTGAGAATCTTGAAGAAATTCACTTCTATGAAGTGGATAAGTCCAAAGAAATCGCTTCAGGGTCAAACGGTCATCAGCTAGCAGCGATAGCTTCTGGGTCTAACGGTTATCAGCCTGCAAGAATAGCTTCAAGGTCAAACACGATCATCAGCCTGAAGATAGACTCGTTTTGCTTGATCTTAGAGCTATAGAGAACGAACTGAATGGTAAGCAACTAATTACTATGGACGAGACAGTGTCGGACCCAAATGAACCACATACATTTAATACTGATCAAACGTATAATGTGGTCAATAACGTGGGCGTTTTAACGTGAGAATGCATATGAAATTTATGATAAATGTTTGTGGTTGGAATTAAGTGGATGAGCCTTGCCATCTAATGATGCCTGCGCCCAAGTGCATTATACTGAAGATTACCGTGGATATGTATATTCCACAGTTTTAAAGCAAGCTCCTCCGTTGTGCTCTGTCTGGTGTAAGACAAGATAGTCGCTCTAGATGGGAAGAAATTGCACATCGCGAATGAGAAACAAGCTCGCTTAATCTCTCAACCCATTGACAATATGTTTCGTCGTTAGATAAATGGTTTATGGAGTCACGACTTGGTGGGCAACAAATACTATTTACCATGACCATAAGACCCTACTGCCAAAGGGTAACGGCAAAAATACTCCCAATAAATAATATGCACCAACCTCAGCAAATAAGAATAATAAATTTGGACATAACTTTGTACCCTTTATAAAGTGACTCATCATATTTTCATTTAATTATTATATTTTTATAACTTTGCTAAAAGTAAATAAATTCTTCTCAAAGAATTGTTACAACTGCAGTAACTAAACATTCAAGTGTTGTTAATAAAACGCATACCTCCGTTTTCTAAACTTACCATGCAGTAAATATAAATTACATAAAAAACGATGTGTTTATATCTACGAGTATATTAATGAATGAGCTCACTAGTGTATTTAGCAGTTAACAAAAACATATATTTATGAATGATGTTGACTGTACAGATTAAACATAGGAATGATTATTTTAAATCAATTAATTTAAATGATAACTTAATAGTTTTTAAATCAATTAATTTAAATGATAACTTAGTAATTAAACTGATTTGACAAAGCAGCATTTCATTGACGGATAAAAAAATAGTGGACTAATGATTTTGCAAGATATCCAGGATGATAACTTGTTGACAGCAATGACATCTCATTTGTGACAGCCAGCTGTCTTTGTATCGACATCAATACAGTTTATGTGAAAATTACTAACAGATAAAACTTCTGAACGCAAAGTTCTAAAAATCTGGTAATTAAAACTGTAATTGTTGATGATATTACCAGCCAAATAAATACAACAATAATCCCTAACATGAGAAATGCAGGGCGGTACAAAAGTCCTATACATGCTATTGTCCTTTTACAAGTCCTAAACTCAATTATTTTTTCTAAGTTAATATATTAAATAGTACTCACAGTTTGAATGTCCTTTATAAAAGGACACTAAATGATTGACTTGTCACACTTAGCTGCCAGATTCCGCGTCAGAAGTCACGTCGCCTCTTGCTTTAGCCGCTATCACCATGGCTACTACTGTTTTGTGGGTACTATAGGTATATATTTGCAAGAATGCAACTAAATCATAGTATTTACTATTAAATAACTTTGTCTTCAATCATCTCAGGTCATTATTCAATTTCATCGTAATAAGTCAAGTAGCCTATATTTTATGTAATTGTATTATATCTAATGATTTTTTCTGATCTTACATTTTAGACATTTGGCTACATACCTGCATCAACTTGGACCGTTATGTAGAGTGCATTGCAGCCATTCTTATGGTCTATGTTTTTCTATCTATCAAAGTTTGCCTGGGAGAGAGTTCAAATAAAGTCACCAAATGTACATGAGCTCGTAAACTGATATAGTAAATTATGTTCTCAGTGTTGTTTGATATTCAGTCGTTATTTCGGTAGTCGTTAGTTGCTGTTTCAGTTTAAAAGTGAGTAGAGTATAGAGAGTTGAAATAATACCGACCGCTGCTGTTGGTTATTTATGTTACCCACCTTCTATTTAAAAGTGGTTGACCGCAGTTTTGTCCTTCTCTTTACTATTATGCTGAGCAAACTAAGATCGCTTGAAAGGTTGGAGTCTCGTGGATATAAAGACGGCGAGCCATTAAGAACCGAAAATGGCTTGGATACGGATGAGTTGTAACGGCCTGGTCACGGCTTCGGTCTTAGCGGCACGCGGCGCGGCGTCACTAAGCGGAGCGTTGTGTACGCCACGTACCCTCAGTGGCTGGTATGGATATATTTGAACAGCCAGAACACGCTCAAAATCATCCTATCAATAAATTATCCCGTCTCTGCTTTGAAATCAGTATATTTTTATCATAAGATGTTCTTAATACGAGGGAAGGAGTGTGCCTACTGAATAAAGATTGGTATTTGAATGGTCAATGCGGGATTTATTAAATTTTTTTTTTATTTCTTCAAACAACCTTTTAATCACTTTTTTATATTTATTTGAGACGAATTGAACTATTTAATGTCGACTAAAGGGTCGATTAAAAATTTAATTTAAAACCCCCCAAAAGGGGTCTAAAATTTTTATGCCTTGTTTTCGCCGCTCAGTTCGCGCCCCTACTGTTTCCCCGTGCGGGTCTGTGTCGTGGCCCCTCACTCATTGCTTGTCCCTTTGTTCCACCGCCTCGACACCGCGCGCCGTATAGCGATTGCTAAAATAAAAACGGGCGGTTCTCGCTAGATCGCGTATCGTGACGTGCATCAAACTTTTCAAAATTAATTTCCCCCCTTACGGCGGAAAAGGTCGAAAAGGGGGCCTTTTAGCCCCCCTCAGAATCTAACCACGGGAAAGGAGCATTGATCTAAAAATATTCGGGAAAGGAAGACCACGGTCTTCGAGATAAGTACTGTCTAAACAATGCCACCGGACAAAGATGCTTATGAAAAAATGAGGTGCTCAATTGTCCGTGTACATGTACACCAGAGTAACAAAAAAAAAAGTACATTGTTCGTAGAAACCCCTCTGCAGTGAAAACACTCTGTCCCGCAGTTTTAGAAAAACAAGGCTTTTAATTTTTTTTATTGCTCATCCTGTGTTAGATTGGTGCCCCATGATCAAAGTCTATCGACAAGGAGCCCGCGTTAAACGTTTTCGTCAAAATGTTTATTTACAAAACCAAGGAGTCTGAGAATTTGAAAAAATTTCCCCTTCTATGAAGGGAAAATGGGTAAAAGTGATTCAGCGTTAAACGGTCTTCAGCCCGAAAGAATAGCTTCAGGTCAAAGGGTTTCAGCAACAGAAATAACTTCAGGGTCAAACGTCTCAGCACAGCAATGCTTTGTTTAAAAGGGTCTTGGGGTTTCGAAACGGCTTCAGGGTCAAAGGGTTATCCCTGCAGGATAGCTTAAAATAAAAACGATCATCAACCTGAACGTATATTCACTTTCTTGAACATAAAAAGCCAGGGAGAACGAACTAATGATATAAACCCAACTACTTCTATCACGAGACGTGTCGGATAAAAATGAACCACATACATCTAATACAGCCCAAACGTATAATGTTCGAGCAAAACCCAAAGAGTTTAAACTGTACGCCAAAGATGCATAAAAAATATATATAAATTTTGTGGTTGATTAAAGGGGAAATCCTTGCGATCTGATGGGGCTGCCCCCAAGGGCAATATCTAAAGATCCCGTGGATATATTGAACATTTTAAAGCAAGCTCCTCCTTTGTGCTCTGTTTTGTTAGACAAGCATTTCGCTCTAAGGGGGGAAAAAATTGCACATCGCGTATGAGAAACAGCTCGCTTTAAACTCCGACCCATTTTCAATTTTTTTCGTAAGAAAATGTTTTGGGGTCACGATTGGGGGGCAAAAAATACTTTTAAAGGCCAAAGACCCCACTGCCAGGGGGAACGATAAAATACTCCCGTAAAATTTTATGCCCAAAATTAAAAAAGCACCAACCCAAACAAATAAATAAATTTTTTGTACATTGGAAAAATTTTGATATAAAGATACTTGCTTTTTTATTAAGCGCTCTGAGTATACCATATCCATATTCTTTTTAAATCACATACCACATCCATTATTCGTAATTGAAACGCGGTTGAAAATTTTGCTGGGCGGGAACAAAGGCATTGTGTCCTGATGGGGGAAAAGAAAGTCAAGATATTGTAACAAATTTTGCATGTATCTTGATACGGCTTGTATCTTTTGTCTGAAATTCGGTGTGGTTTTCGTTTCCGCTCGATGTTATATTAAATTTTTTGGTTTTTAATAAATTCTTGTATGAGAATTTTTTGTTTTTTTTACAGTTGCAGCTCAGAGACACAATGATTAGCCCCCTTTTGGTAACCTTCACTACCCGCCCCAAATTCTTTTATGATTGTAACTGAAAAATCTTTCTAGCGGAAAATACTTATTTATTCTATTGGTTTTTACCCATATTTTTCTTTGGAAATGTCCTGCAAATTGTGCCCATGTATCTTTTTATCAAAAGAAAAATGGCAGAAACAATTCCTAAAACTTTAAACGTTTAAAAAATCGGTCACAAAAATTAATCAAATTTTTTTTCTATGTTTACATAAACCAAACCCTGTGTTTATAATCTTATAAAAGAAAATATTTTTGAAGATTTTATTTGACCTAAGTACGTAATTTAGATTCGCCCCTCACTATAAATTGGGCTAGGATGCTTGGTGGCAATATTTTTATTATGGAACAATTTATCGATAATCGATTCTTTGGGTTTTGGGTGAAAAAATTTTTTCCGAAATTCACTTTATGATTATGAATTTGCTTCTGCCCACGTCTTCCTCTCGGGAGAGTGACTATCAACATAATTAGAAATGTTTAAAATATTTTTGATTTTTTAAAAGTTTTTTAAAAACCTAAAGAAAAAAGAAATAGTTACGTTATTTTCCCTACCATTGATGAGAAAAAAAATTTCATTGATAACGGCCATAAATAGACTACATCGTATTTTCAAAAAATCTCGTCGTCGTTTAGTCATCATCACATCACTCAAAACCTTTTCAGTCCCTGCTGACAGGCTTCTCCTTAGAAAGGGGGTTTTGGCCTACTATACCCCGCTGGGCCAGCGGGTTTGGGATAGGGGGGTTTTGGGAAGGGTTTTTTTCCCCCTGCAGTGATGTTGTTTTTGCGAGTTTTTTTCCCGAGTCGGCTCTTAAAGAACCCACGGGGTGAAAGGGGGGGGGGGACACTCTGTATTTTAAACCCCCCCACACAGCCCACGGAGCGTCGTTTTTGTACATTCTCTTAACTTTGGTTTTTGATCCTTCAAGTTCCGGATCACCACGTTTTTTATTTTATTTTTGTTTAATTTAGTGTTAAACTCGAAAGATGTTATGCTTTTTTTTTTTTTTTTTTTTTTCTAGACTGTAAAAATAATGAAAAATTTTTTGGCTATTGACACACAAAAGCCCCTCTAGTTTCAACAAAAAATTAACAATATGTTAGTACTTAACCCCCGAAACATTCAAAATCCAAAATCTTTTTCCTAGACTTTTTCGCAAATAAATTTTTAATGAGAATGGGTTTCCCAAAAAATTTTTTTAATTCCCCAAAAGTTTTTAAGGGGGATTTTTTTTTGATAGTTTTTTTTTTTTTTAAACGGGGGGTTTAACCCATTTTCCAATAAATTATATGCCCAAACTTAACGAAGCACCAACCCAAGCAAATAAGAATCATATCTTTGTACAACGGAAAGGACAATGGCAGGTCCCCATACATAATTTTATTTGAACTGAAATGTTAGCGTTTAAATATCAAAAAATCCTTAAAACTTGAGAATTTATTCTTGACCATTCTCATATCAAAATTACTTGCGAAAGAAGTCTAGGAAAAAAGATATTGGATTTTGAATGTTTCGAGGTTAAGTACTAACATATTGTTAATGTTTTGTTTGAAACTAGATGGCGTTGTGTGTCAGATAGCCGAAAATATTATTTTCATTATTATTACAGTCTATGAAATAAAAAAAATAAAAGCATAACATCTATTCGAGTTTAACACTAAATTAAACAAAAATAAAATAAAAAACGTGGTGAGTCCGGAACTTGACAGGATCTAAACCACAGATTAAGAGATATGTACTAAACGACGCTCCGTGTGGCTCCGTGTGGTGACGGATTAAGAATACAGAGTGTCACCACCCCTATTCATCCCGTGGGTGTCGTAAGAGCCGACTACGGGAAAAAACTACGCATAACAACATCACTGCAGAGGGAAGGAAAACTTGACACAAACCCTATACCAACCCGTCTGGCCAGCGAGGTATAGTAGGCCAAAACCTCCTTTCTAAGGAGAAGCCTGTCCAGCAGTGGACTGATAAAGGCTGTTGATGTGATGTGATGATGACTAAACGACGACGTATCGATATTTTGAAAATATCGATGTATGTCTATTTATGTGCCGTTATCAATGACAATGTATTTTTCTCATCACACTGTGTAGTGGAAAATAACGTAACTATATTCTATTTCTTTAGTGTGTTTAAAATCGTTTAAAGAGAGTCAAAAATATTTTAAATCATTTCTAATTATGTTGATTCAGTCACTCTACCGTACGAGTGAAGACGTGGGCAGAAGCAAATTCATAATCATAATAGTGAATCTTCGGTAAATATTTCAGCCAAAGCTATAAGAATCGATTATCGATAAATTGTTCCATAATATAATATTGCCACCAAGCATCCCTAGTCAGTTATACGTGATGGCGAATCTGACATTACGTACTTAGGTCAAATAAAATCTTCAAAAATATCTTATCTCTTATAAGACTTATACAACACATGGTGGTGTCATGATAAATCATAGAAAAAAAATTGATTAAGTTTACTGTGACTCGATTTTTTAAACGCTTAAGTTTTAGGTAAATATGTTTCTGCCATTGTTCTTTGTGATATACAGATACATGGGCACAATTTTGCAGGACATTTCCAAAGAAAAAATCATAGGTAGAACCAATAGAATCAATACAGTATTGTTCTCGCTAGAAAGATTTCAGTTACAATCATCAAGAACTTTGAGGCTTGGCTAGTGAATGGTTACTCCAAGGGTGGCTAATCACTTGTGTCTCTTGAGCTGCAACATGTATAAAAACACAAATTCTCATACAAGATCATTTATTAAAACCAAAAATTATATATAACATCGATGCGGTAACGAAACCACACCGTAATTCAGACAAAAGATACAACGCCATGTATCAAGAGTACATGCAAAATTTGTTACAATATCTTGACATTATACGTTTCGCCCATCATGGACACAATGTCCATTGTTCCCGCCCAGCATGAATCAACCGCGTTTCAATTACGAATTAATGGATTGTGGTATGTTGATTTTGAAAGAATATGTGATATGGTATACTCATGAGCGCTTAAGTAAAAAAGCAATGTATCTTTATATCACAAATTTTCCAATGTACAAAGATATGATTCTTATTTGCTTGGGTTGGTGCTTCGTTAAGTTTGGGCATATAATTTACTGGGAGTAGTTTGTCGTTAACCTTGGGGGTGCAGTGGGGTCTTCTGGTCCTGTTAAATAGTATTTGTTGCCCACCAAGTCGTGACTCCATAAATCATTTATCTTACGACGAAACATATTGTCAATGGGTCGAGAGATTAAGCGAGCGTGTTTCTCATACGCGATGTGCAATTTCTTCCCATCTAGAGCGAAATGCTTGTCTCACACCAGACAGAGCACAACGGAGGAGCTTGCTTTAAAACTGTTCAATATATCCACGGTGATCTTCAGTATATTGCCATTGGGTGCAGCCACCATCAGATCGCAAGGATTATCCACTTGAATCCAACCACAAACATTTATCATATATTTTTCATGCATTCTTTTGGCGTACAGTTGAAACTCTTGGATTTCGCTCGAACATTATACGTTTGGTCTGTATTAGATGTATGTGGTTCATTTGTATCCGACACTGTCTCGTTGATAGAAGTAGTTGGTTGCATATCATTCAGTTCGTTCTCCCTGGCTCTATTATGTTCAAGCAAAGTGAATATACGTTCAGGTTGATGATCGTTTGAGTTTGAAGCTATTCCTGCAGGCTGATAACCGTTTGACCCTGAAGCCGTTTCTGCAACCCAATGACCGTTTAAATCTAAAGCTATTGCTGCTGGCTGATGACCGTTTGACCCTGAAGTTATTGCTGTTAGCTGATAACCCTTTTGACCCTGAAGCTATTCTTTCGGGCTGAAGACCGTTTAACGCTGAATCTACTTCACCCATTATCCACTTCATAGAAGGGAATTTCTTCAAGATTCTCAGACTCCTCTGGTTTCTTGTAAATAAACATTTTGACGAAGACGTTTAACGCGGGCTCCTTGTCGATAGACTTCGATCATGGGGCACCAATCTAACACAGGATGAGCAATAAAATAAATTAAACGCCTTGTTTTTCATAATAACATGCGCGAGCAGAGTGTTATCACTGCAGAGGGTTTCTACGAACAATGTACTTATTTTTTTGTTACTCTGGTGTACATCGTACACGTGACAATTGATCACCTCATTTTCATCATAAGCATCTTTGTCCGGCTGGCATATGTTTAGACAGTACTTTGATCTCGAAGACCGTGGTCTTCTCATCCAGATATATTTTTGAGATCAATGCTCTCTTACCCGTGGTTAGATTCTGCAGGTCGGCTGAACGGCCCCTTTACGACCTTGCCGCCGTAAGGGGTGAAATTATATTTATGAAAATGTTTGATGCACGTCACGATACGCCGATCATAGCGAGAACGCGCCCATTTTCATTGAGCGAATCGCTATAGCGGCGCGCGGTGTCGAGAGCGGTGAGAACAAAGGTACAAGCGAATGAGTGCGGCGCCACGACACAGACCAGCACGGACAGCGATGTAGGGGCGACGAACTGAGCGGCGAAGCAAGGCATAAAATATTTTAGACCATATTGGGGCGTTTATACTTAAATTTTTAATCGACCTTGAGTCGACATTAAATAGATATCAATTCAGTCTCAACATAAATATAAAAACGTGATTAAAAGGTTGTTAGAAGAAATAAAAAAAATATTGAATAAATCCTGCATTTCACCATTCAAATACCAATCTATATTCAGTAGGCACACTCCTTCCCTCGTATTAAGAACATCTTATGATAAAAATATACTGATTTCAAAGCAGAGACGGGATAATTTATTGATAGGATGATTTTAAGCGTGTTCTGGCTGTTCAAATATATCCATACCAGCCACTGAGGGTACGTGGCGTACACAACGCTCCGCTTAGTGACGCCGCGCCGCGTGCCGCTAAGACCGAAGCCGTGACCAGGCCGTTACAACTCATCCGTATCCAAGCCATTTTCGGTTCTTAATGGCTCGCCGTCTTTATGTCCACGAGACTCCAACCTTTCAAGCGATCTTAGTTTGCTCAGCATAATAGTAAAGAGAAGGACAAAACTGCGGTCAACCACTTTTAAATAGAAGGTGGGTAACATAAATAACCAACAGCAGCGGTCGGTATTATTTCAACTCTCTATACTCTACTCACTTTTAAACTGAAACAGCAATTAACGACTACCGAAATAACGACTGAATATCAAACAACACTGAGAACATAATTTACTATATCAGTTTACGAGCTCATGTACATTTGGTGACTTTATTTGAACTCTCTCCCAGACAAACTTTGATAGATAGAAAAACATAGACCATAAGAATGGCTGCTATGCACTCTACATAACGGTCCAAGTTGATGCAGGTATGTAGCCAAATGTCTAAAATGTAAGATCAGAAAAAATCATTAGATATAATACAATTACATAAAATATAGGCTACTTGACTTATTACGATGAAATTGAATAATGGCCTGAGATGATTGAAGACAAAGTTATTTAATAGTAAATACTATGATTTAGTTGCATTCTTGCAAATATACACCTATGGTACCCACAAAACAGTAGTAGCCATGGTGATAGCGGCTAAAGCAAGAGGCGACGTGACTTCTGACGCGGAATCTGGCAGCTAAGTGTGACAAGTCAATCATTTAGTGTCCTTTTATAAAGGACATTCAAACTGTGAGTACTATTTAATATATTAACTTAGAAAAAATAATTGAGTTTAGGACTTGTAAAAGGACAATAGCATGTATAGGACTTTTGTACCGCCCTGCATTTCTCATGTTAGGGATTATTGTTGTATTTATTTGGCTGGTAATATCATCAACAATTACAGTTTTAATTACCAGATTTTTAGAACTTTGCGTTCAGAAGTTTTATCTGTTAGTAATTTTCACATAAACTGTATTGATGTCGATACAAAGACAGCTGGCTGTCACAAATGAGTTGTCATTGCTGTCAACAAGTTATCATCCTGGATATCTTGCAAAATCATTAGTCCACTATTTTTTTATCCGTCAATGAAATGCTGCTTTGTCAAATCAGTTTAATTACTAAGTTATCATTTAAATTAATTGATTTAAAAACTATTATGTTATCATTTAAATTAATTGATTTAAAATAATCATTCCTATGTTTAATCTGTACAGTCAACATCTTTAATAAATATATGTTTTTGTTAACTGCTAAATACACTAGTGAGCTCATTCATTAATATACTCGTAGATATAAACACATCGTTTTTTATGTAATTTATATTTACTGCATGGTAAGTTTAGAAAACGGAGGTATGCGTTTTATTAACAACACTTGAATGTTTAGTTACTGCAGTTGTAACAATTCTTTGAGAAGAATTTATTTACTTTTAGCAAAGTTATAAAAATATAATAATTAAATGAAAATATGATAAGTCACTTTATAAAGGGTACAAAGTTATGTCCAAATTTATTATTCTTATTTGCTGGGGTTGGTGCTTCGTTAACTTTGGGCATATTATTTATTGGGAGTATTTTTGCCGTTACCCTTTGGCAGTAGGGTCTTATGGTCATGGTAAATAGTATTTGTTGCCCACCAAGTCGTGACTCCATAAACCATTTATCTAACGACGAAACATATTGTCAATGGGTTGAGAGATTAAGCGAGCGTGTTTCTCATTCGCGATGTGCAATTTCTTCCCATCTAGATGGACCATCTTGTCTTATACCAGACAGAGCACAACGGAGGAGCTTGCTTTTAAAACTGTGGAATATACATATCCACGGTAATCTTCAGTATAATGCACTTGGGCGCAGGTATCATTAGATGGCAAGGCTCATCCACTTAATTCCAACCACAAACATTTATCATAAATTACATATGCATTCTCACGTTAAAACGCCCACGTTATTGACCACATTATACGTTTGATCAATATTAGATGTATGTGGTTCATTTGGGTCCGACACTGTCTCGTCCATAGTGATTAGTTGCTTATCATTCAGTTCGTTCTCTCTAGCTCTAAGATCAAGCAAAACGAGTCTATCTTCAGGCTGATGATCGTGTTTGACCTTGAAGCTATTCTTGCAGGCTGATAACCGTTAGACCCAGAAGCTATCGCTGCTATCTGATGACCGTTTGACCCTGAAGCGATTTCTTAGGACTTATCCACTTCATAGAAGTGAATTTCTTCAAGATTCTCAGACTCCTCTGGTTTCTTGTAAACGAACATTTTGACGAAGACGTTTATCGCGGACTCCTTGTCGGTAGACTTGAAATGTTCTACGGACAAGCCGTGCGTCAATGTTCAATCATGGGGTACCAGTCTGACACAGGATGGGCAATAAAATGAATTAAACGGCCTATTTCTGCCCTGAAACTATTTCTGCAGGCCGATGACCATTTCACCCTGAAGCTATTCCTTCGGGCTGATGACCGTTTAACGGCGAATCAAAAAAAAACATTCGCAATTTGTCGGTACAAGACGTGCGTCGTTTACTCTGTTATCAATAAAATAGTTTTACCGTGAAAAGTGTCTAAAGTGTTGTTTAAGTTGCATCAAAACATTTACCAAGTTACGAACTTTCTAATTTCGTGACATTAACACCATTATTACTACGTTATTATAGTAAAGTAATGTGATCAAAACTGAATATTGATTGTTGAAAGTGCATGTGTAATATAGCCACGGTGATATATAAATATAAAGAAATAACTAATAACGCAATCTGTGACTCAAGGCAAATACGACTTTATCAGTGGTTTACTCACCAAGACGTTACAAAGCAGCCACCATATTCGACGCTCACAATAATATACGCCGTGGTAGTTCGGTAAAAGTGATAGCCCAAGATCGCATGCCCGGGATCGATCCCCGGTTTCAACTAACTCTTTTGTGATCTTTCTGAGTTTGTTAGACATGAGGTGTTCTGCCTGTGATAAAAGAATTAATAACTCAGGTTTCCTGCGATCCCAACAATGTAGTTGTTGTTTTAACTACACTTGTATTAATAAAGGCGATGACCAATATTCGAACCTGACTGAGAATGACCGACAGAAGTGGTCGTGTACATCCTGTAATAACGTTACCCGACGCAATAAACAAACTAATGTGGATTCGTCAAGTATCCAAATAACAACTGAGGTCTAAGATGCCTGAATTTTATTTGAATATAGTTAATAGCAATTTTAATATAATATGCCTGACTGAATCTAACCTAAATAATAGCGTTTTTGACAATGAATTATCGGTTAACCGTTACACAGTTTTTAGAAGAGATCGCCATAGTAATTCTGTACCGCCATAGCTGTCAAAAGGGGTATAAATTCTAGGCGCCAATAAAACTGGGAGTCTGCCACGGAAGATCTTTAGGTGACACTTTATTTTTCCGACTTTGGAATTGACCCACTTATAAATCTTTGCACTTGATACTTATCCCCAGATTTACCCACTCATTTAATTGAATCGTTTTAGTGTGTGTCAATGGATAACTTTCCTGTATTGTTAACTCATTAAGCACCAAAAACATAAATAAAAAAGGCATCCTAAAGAAAATTCTCAAACTAGATGCCAACAAAGGCGCGGGACCCGACAGTATACTTCCCTCTTTTATTACATATTGTTGTAAAGAAATTTGCAAGCCTTCGTTCACAATATTCACCAACTCAATTCGTTCTGGAGTGTTCCCAACGACGTGGCAAATGGCCCACATAGTCCCTATTTTTAAGGCAGGTGACAGATCAAACTATGAGAATTATCGGCCAATCAATATACTATCATGTATCGGCTAACTCTTTGAGTCAGTTGTATACAACCATTTATACTATTACTTTTACCAGTAGGTATCTCCGCGGCAGCATGTTTTCGTCAAGGGTAGGTCTATCCTTTCCAACTTACTAGTTTATAAAGATCATCTGTGCTGCGTTTTTGGTCAATTAGAACAAATAGATTCCATTTACACGGACTTTTCTAAGGCTTTCAATAAAGTTAACCACGTTTTGTTATGTTGTAAACTCTCAGTCTACGGCATTCACGGCAGTCTACTACGATAGATCGAGACTTATTTGTCCAGAAGGAATCAGTTCGTTGCAATCAAGGGAGAGGTTTCTTTTCCATTTGTGGTATCCTCGAGAATACCGCGAGGTTCGCATTTAGGTCCACTGTTCTTTGTCCACTGTTGTTTATTAACGATCATCTAGATAAACTAACCAATCATTGCTCGCTCTACACAGATGATCTTAAGGTCTATTCTACCATTAAGAGTATCCAAGATGCGGAAATCCTTCAAAGAGACCTAGAGATCATAGACAATTGGTGCGTCGAGAACTATATTACCTTAATTGCGACCACATGTTGTGTTATCTGTTTTATGAGTAAAGTTCAGAAAGTACTGTTCAATTACAATCTTAATGGTCACTTTCGTAAAAGAGAGCAGGTTTTAAAAGATTTCGGACGAAAAATTGAATTTTCGCGAGTATTATAATAGTATACTTAGTAAAGCTTCAAGCGTTCTGGAATTCATATTGAGACCCACAAAGGAGTTCAAGAAGACTCGTAGGCTTCTTCTCCTCTTCAATACACTAGTTCGTACTGCACTAGAGTACAATTCACCTGTCTGGTCACTACTGTCCATGTAAATAGACACAGTCAAAATATTGTGCTTCAGATACAACGTTGACCGGGATGTTTCGCACCCTCAGTAATATTAGGGGTCAAGTGAAAAAAATTCTGAAGTGTGATTTTAAATGCTAAGGGCCCAAAATTAAATTCTCTACCCGTTAGCACTGACACAGAAAGAAAAAGGATAATAATGACTCGGTAAAATTATTTATGCCTCTCCCCGCTCGTCTCTATCAAAGCTTGTACTCGTGTTTGTACAAAAAAAACAGGTGAATTTTGTTGGAAACTTTTTGTATTATATAGAACAATTTATAGTTTCGCCCTTATATTTTACAAAGTTTAGTATATTTTTCTGTCTGATTCATAATAGATCGCTAAATTGCTAGAAGTAAAGATGTTTCTTTGTACTAAACAGGGCTTAACTCGTAAGTGTGTTTTCAATCACTTGCAACTTATAGAATTTTTTTTTTCATGATTATTTATAGTATAGTGTCAAAGAATAAATCTCCAAAATTTTACATTTACAATTTAAATAGTAAGCATTTTATTCGAAAAATAAGCTGGGACGTAAGAATCCAGAATCTTTAAACGTGATTTGCCAAAATCTTTTTTTGCATTATGCCTTTATATTACTAAGGGTGCGGTGGTTTGCTCTTATGAAGACAAATTATACAAGTTTAAGTTTCTCTCCCTTGAATCCCGCCGCAATTGTCATGATCTCCTAAATCTTTATAAGATTTTACACTCCGTTGTTAACTGTCCTGACTTACTTTCCCAAATAAATTTTAACACGAGGTATAGGTCACGTCTGCGTCACTACCGAAGCTTCACCTTGAATGTGCATCTGAATAACAGTTCTTTTTATAATACCATTGTTAGAATGTGTGGTCTCTATAATGAATTATCAGCCCAACAGTTGGACATCTAATTTAAAAATGATGTTACGCATCTTATGTCATCAACGTTGGTTTAATTTGTTATACATTTTAAATTTTATACTCAATTTAACGTTAATACTTAGCTTCTTAAGTTGTACGTAATCTCGTCTTGTATCACCTACGTTGCCATGTTGGGTACACATGGCGGAGAATTTTGTCAAGATTCTCAGATTTCTCTGGTTTCTTGTCAATAAACATTTTGACGAAGACGTTTAACGTGGACTCCTTGTCGATAGACTTGAAATGTTATACGGACAAGCCGTGTTTCAGTGTTTGATCACCAGGAACCAGTCTGACATAGGGTGAGCAATAAATTGAATGAAACAACCCATTTTTCAAAATATCATGCGCGAGCAGAATGTAATGTAATCACTGAAGAGGCTTTTTACGAATAATGCCCAATTCAATTATTACTCTGATGTATTGCGCTCTAAGCGTGCATCCTGAAATACGACCTCTGAACAACCGCATCGCACATGTGAGAATTGATCACCTCCCTTTAATCGTAAGCATCTTCGTCCGGCATATGCTTAGATACCACTTTGATCTCGAAGACGGTCGTTTCCTCACCCAGATTTATTTTTGAGATTAATACTCTCCTGCCCGTGGTTAGGCTCTTCAGGTGGGCTAACAACTCATCCGTGTCCAAGCCATTTTCGGGTCCTAATGGCTCGCCGTCTCCATTGCCACGAGATTCCAACCCCTCAAGCAATCTTATTTTGCTTAACATGACAGTAAAGAAAAGGACAGAACTGCTGTCAACCACTTTAAAATAGAAGGTAGGTAACATCAATAACCAACAGCAGCGGTCGGTATTATTTCAACTGCCTACTCACTTTTAAACTGAAACAGCAAATAACGACTACCGCAGTAACGACTGAAAATCATACTACACTAATAACATAATTTAGTATATCAGCTTACTAGCTCATGTACATTTGGTGACTTTTTTGCACCCTCTCTCAGCCAAAGTTTGATAGATAGAAACATAGACCATAAGAAAGGCTACAGTGTACATAACGGTCCAAGTTGATGCAAATATGTAGCCAAATGTCTAAAATTTAAGGTAAGAAAACGTCATTGGATATAATAAAATTACATAAAATATAGGCTTCTTGACTTATTGCGGTGAAATTAAGTAATGACCTCCGATGATTGAAAACAAAGTTATTTAATTGTAAATACACTATTTTAGTTGAATCATTGCAAATATATACCTATAGTACCCACAAATGATAGCCATACAACTCGTAATAGCGGCTAAAGAAAGAGGCGACGTAACGTCTGACGGCAAAATCAACTTGGAAAAAATTCAGTGATTTAAGGACTTGTAAAAGGCAATGGCAGGCATGTATAGGACTTTTGGGATCATTGTTGTATTTGTTTGGCTGGTAATATCATTAACAATTATAGTTTTAATTACCAGATTGTTAGAACTTTACGTTCAGAAGCTATTTCTGTTTGTAGTTTGTAGCACATAGGCTGTAATAAAGTCCATACAAATGAGTTGTCATTGCTGTCATCTAGTTAACCTGGATATCTTGCAAAATCATTTGTTTACGATATTATTATCCGTCAACGAAATGTTGCCCTGTCAAATCAATTTAATGACTTTTTTACAAAATGTTCACCATTAATCTAATCGATTTTAGTAAAAGTTGTTAGTACCTTACTTAAATTAATTGATTTAAAATAATCATTCCTTTATTATTTCGTTTAATGTATACAGTACTGTGTCAACATTATTGTTAAACAACTGTTTTTTTTTACTGCTAAATACACTAATGAGCTCATTCATTAATATCGATGTAAACATATCATGTTTTATGTCATTTATATTTTATGCATAGTAGGTTTAGAAAACGGATTTATGCGTTTTGATAACAACACTTGAATGTTTAGTTACTGCAGTTGTATCAATTCTTTGCGAAGAATTTATTTACTTTTAGCAAAAATCTGAAAATATGATAATTACATGAAAATAGAATGACTCACTATATAGACGGTAAAAAACTACGTCTGTACCTCTGTCATAATTTTTACAATGTATAAAGATATTATTCTTATTTGCTGGGATTGGTGCGTCATTAACTTTGGGGATATTATTTACTGGGAGTGGTTTGAAGTTACCCTTGGCAGTGGGGTATTCTGATCCAGTTAAATAGTATTTGTTGCCAAACAAGTCGTGTCTCCATAAATCATTTATCTTACGACGAAATATATTGTCAATGGGTTGAGAGATTAAGCGAGCGTGTTTCTCATTCGCGATGTGCAATTTCTTCCCATCTAGAGCGACCATCTTGTCTTACACCAGATAAAGCACAACGGAGGAGCTTGCTTTGAAACTGTGGAATATATCCACGGTAATCTTCAGTGCATTGCCATTGCGCGCAGCATCAGATGACCAGGATCATGTACTTGAACCCTATCACAAACATTTATCATAAATTTATCATGCATTCTCTTGGCGTATAATTTAAACTCTTGAATTTCGCTCGAAACGCCCGCGTTATCGATCACAGTATATATTTGGTCTGTATTTGATGTATGTAGTTCATTTGTATCCGACACTGTCTCGTCTATAGAAGCAGTTGGTTACATATCATTCAGTTCCCTCTCTCTCGCTCTATTGTATTCAAGCAAAGCGAGTCTACCTTCAGGCTGATGATCGTTTGGCCTTGAAACTATTTCTGCAGGCTGATAACCGTTTGACCCTGAAGCTATTTCTGCAAGACGATGACTGTTTGACCCTGGAACTATTATTGCTAGCTGATGACTGCTTGACATTGGAACTACTTCACACGTTATCCACTTAATAGAAGAGAATTTCGTCAAGATTCTCAGACTCCTCTGCTTTCTTGTAAATAAACACTTTGACGAAGACGTTTAACTTGAACTCCTTGTCGAACGACTTGAAATGTTCTACGGACAAGCCGTGTGTTAATGTTTGGTCATCGCAAACCAGCCTGACACAGCGTGAACAATAAAATGAATTAAACAGCCTATTTTTTATAATATCATGCGCTAGCAGAGTGTTATCACTGAAGAGGATTTCTACGAACGATGCACTTACTTTTTTGTTACTCCGGTGTATTGCGCTCTGCTCGTGTATTCTGCATTACACATTCTGTAAATTGGTACATAATTTTATGTAAAGCGATTTGAAGATAATGTTTTGTACCTAGAATAGACATAATATCGAACTCTGGATGGCAGTCCATTTAACAGGAGTAACAGGATCGCCCGCACAGCGCCTCCGACACCTTCACCCGCACCGATGCCTTCTCATGCACCTCACAATTACGTTCAAAACTAAGGAGAGGACCGAATGGATTTCATTTCAACCCCTGAGATTTAGAACTGGATGTTTCTTATCGAACAATGTCTTAATGTGGTATGCACTATTGCTAAGGGAGGGAAACTGAACTCGGAGCAGAAGTTACGTATCAGCACATTGTGTCGAGAAGTGGCAGCGGTAGCTCACAAATGGCAGTACAATATCAGTCCGTCAAAATGAAAGCTGTTAGAGCCAGCACAGCTGTCCGACTCTTTAGGACCAACTTGACCTATTTAAAAACTTACATGACTTTAATCGTCCAAACATACATCCGGAACATCATTTGCCGACATAGTTAAAAAGGGTACCAACAACTATATGTCAAAGACAAACTTAAATTCAGTGGCTATTTATTCCAAAGATAAAAGCAGATCAAGCGATGACACCAAGTTATTAGTACAAAGAATTATCTGTCCTCAACAAATGAAGTTGCAAGTAAGAGGGCTGAACAAAACAAAAAAATGGTGGTGTCATGATCAGCACAAAAAATAAAGGGAGACATTGAAAAATAGTAACAGTCAGCCCAGTTTATAAACTCAGGCCTTGTCATTGACGACCAACATAAAAAGAAGCCGAGAGTTATAGTTATGGGGTACCGAGTGCTATGCAGAAATAGGAAGTTTTTACTTTCCTATATCACCAGAATCTAGCAGAAAAGCTGAAGGACTGCTGTCTTGAAACGTTGCTTGGCTCAATTAGGTTAAGTCACAAGTCGGGTAGGAAAGACGCTCAGACCTGTAACTATGTTATTGAAGTATTTGCAAACATCCGAAAATCCCTAATAACTAGAGACAGAGTTTTTGGGAACTGGTCATCTTGTCCTGGTAGACATTTCAATCATATAACTCGATGTTACAAGTGCCGGCGTATGGGCACGCAGCCAAAACGTGTCGAGAGACGTCATACACCTGCGGGCACTACGGGGACCTAGGACACTCGCTAAGGGACTGCACTAAAAGGACGGAAGAAGCAAAATGCGATACTTGCCTGCACTTCAAAAAGCCGAACAATCATGTCACAGGTGTTCCTGACTGTCCGCCAAAGCTGCCTGCCTGAAAAAGGATACTCCATTGATTACGAGGGCGCCTAAGAGCGCATTTAACACAGACATTTTCTGACGTTTTTCTGTTTAGATAGCTTTAATTCATTAGTACTTTTTTAAATCTAATTATGCAATGTATCATTATATACACAAACATGAAATATAATGTTAAGCTATACCACCTAATTTTATAATAGGTCTTCACCTATGAAATTGCCATTTTATATACAATACGTGAAAGTACTTATTTTTTCAAACTTTTTTATTTCTGTTATTCGAATTAATCACCCATGCAATCGACGCATATTTGCCAACGCATTTGCAGTTTATTGATGCCCTTCTTGTTTCGTTTACTACAGTACCTAAATTAATTGATTTAAAATAATCATTCCTTTATTACTTCGTATCTGTACAGTCAACATTATTATTAAATAAATGCTAAATACACCAGTGAGCCCATTAATTAATCTCGATGTAAACATATCGTTTTTTACGTTATTTATATTTTCTGCTTGCTAAGTTTAGAAAATGGAGGTATGCGCTTCGTGAACAACACTTGAATGATTAGTTATTGCAGTTATAACAATTCTTTGAGAATAATTTATTTACTTTTGGCAAAGTTATAAAAATATAATAATTAAATAAAAATATGATGAGTCACTTTATAAAGAGTACAAAATTATGTCCAAATTTATTATTCTTATTTGCTGGGGTTGGTGCTTCGTTAACTTAAGGCATATTATTTTTTGGAAGTATTTTTGCTCTGTATCAGATGTGTGTGGTTCAGTTGTATCCGACACCGTTCTACCTATTCCGATTCTACCTATAACCGTTTGACCCTGAAGCTATTTCAGCAGACCGATAACCGTTTTGACCCTAAAGTTTTTGCTGCTAGCTGATGACCGTTTGACCCTGAATTGAAAACATACATCAAATAAAAGTCACCAAATCTATACTACATGAGCTGGTAAGCTGATATAGCAAATTATGTTATCTTTTGTTTTTTAGGTGTAGGTAGGTATTGCTTGGCTCTCAGAATATGACACCTTGCATGAGTGATGTTTTTGGTTAACAAAGGAATATTGTGCTTTAGTAGCGACTTTAAAAACTGATTTGAAACGTATTGAGCCGGCTGGGCGTGTAACCAGTTCAATTGAGCGCGTTAATTAAATTAAATATGAAATATGATATTTATCTGCATTGCAGATGATGTTACCCTTTTAATGTGTGTTTTGTGGGTGCGATCCTAATGTGCATGGATAAGCGTTGAGCGAGCAACGTGGATCGAACCCGTGACGTCAAGTTGCGAGCTCTCTTGTGTTATAGGATGATCGAATATATGTGGCTAAATGTAAGTCATAAAAACGATTCCTTTTTCTGTGTTGGAAGTCTTGTGTTAGTTTTGATTGCCTTTTTTATGATAGAGGGGGCAGACGAGCAGACGGGTCCTGATGGAAAGTGACCATCGGATCATTTGTACCCAAAGAATTATCTTTTCCTGCGAGTAGAAGTAAGCGTCTGAAAAAAAAGGCCCTTACCTCTAAAGGTAAGGCATTTTTATTTTACATGTGGAAACCCCCCGGGCCGTCAACCCACTCGGGTTTTCAGCAGGGTAGTGCGGTGGTGCGGTAATACAAATCACCCTGACAGGCGGTCTCAGGCGCCTTGGTCTGAGAAAGATCCGGACCATGTTATTTCTGGTCCGGATTGATCAATCCCGGGGGAAGCAGGTTTCAATCAGGATCGCTAGCCACTATACCAACGGCAGGTCATGGATCAAAAAAGGATACTATCACTTACTCGCTACCGCTTGTGACCAACATATCACCAGACTCATTCAGTGCACGGTAAAACCGTTACAGCTGAATGACCAACTAGCGGCACCCACTAATTGCCCGCAAAACTTTTAAATTATTAGGGGGGTTTTCCTTTGAAAAGTTACACATATCGGGTCAGGTCTTTATATTATTAGGGGTTCAAGTATGAAATTACTAATTTGTACTGAAAACTTGCATCTCGTTTTTTTCTAAGATCTTTCTAAGATATTTATTTAATCAAAATATTTATCCTTTGCCGTGCGGAAATCCCCTCGGATACCACCTATCGGTGGCATGTCGGACACGAACCGACTAAAACCGCACGCCGTCTCGGGTACTAATAGCCGGGGAACCAGGTATACCCTAGAAAGGAAGTCCCTGGTGCCCCGACATACCTCGGGCCATCTACAGACTAGTAGACGAAAGTGTGGGAAATTACGAAAAACATGGTACTCCGTTGGAGCAAGATCTGGCTCGTACGGAAGATGACATATTGTTTCTAACTGCAACTCCTGTAGAGTTACAACGGTTTCTCGTGCAGTGTGAGGTCTTGCGTTATCATGGAGCGATTCACTAGTCAGGTCTGTTTCACTGCCAGTTTCGCCATCATTGTTCGAAGTTCGGCACAGTAGACATCTGGTATTATTGCCTGACCAGACCTGAGAAAGCTATAGTGAATGAAGTGAATAACACCATGAAGAGACCACCAAACAGTTACCATTACCTTTTTGTTGGTAAGCTTTGCTTTAGGATGCCCTAAGGTAAAGCTTACCAATAAGAAGGTGGTGTTGCGGCGTTTGACCTGAGGTCAGCTATTGCATTTTTCGCTTACGGTTATCGTAAACAATCCACTTTTCGTCACATGTCACAATTCGTTCCCATACTCGTATTCCTTCATTTCTATAACAAGGCAACACGAGTTTTAACACGCATTTTTCATATTTTTTTATCTTATTGATTTGATGTAAATGAGGCAATATTGAAGGTAGGGTAACGTTAAACCATGCTGCTAATTTATGGGTAGTTTGACTCGGATCGGCTTCCACCATCTCAATCAATTTAGCGTTTCACTCAATTCAACTGTGTAGGCGGTCTTCCACGTGGTTCATTCTTCTAGTCGAAGTTTCCATTACGAAAGCGTTTAAACCAAAAACGGTGTATTAATTGGTTGATATTCCGAGCCGTTTCTGCCGCGTGAGTGCCGGTCGGAACGCGTTTTCAAAAATGACTCGGCTTTTCGAAGTATCCATCTTTCACGTCTAGGCTGAATAAAAAAAAAACAAATATTGCACATTTTTTTTAAAGAAGAACCTCATAGGTATCATGCTAAAAAAGTTTCATACGAAAATCTCACACCATGAAGGTTTTATGTCATTTCAAAGTATCTATTACCATACAAGGGCAATTTCATACTTAAAACCCTATTATTTAGAAAACTATTTAAAACTATCTATGAATGTGTCCTCATGTATGTATACGTAGATATATTTATATATCCCGTTGTTTGTTTGGCGTTTCTTATCTTTTTGTGCTAGACAGTACTTCCTAATTTTTTTTCAAAGGAGGAGGAGTTACCCTGAAATGAATTTTCAAATACCAGTACCGATGAACCAAATATTTTCGGACAGACTCCCAAAAAACTAATATTAAAATTTACAAAATGAAATTTTAAATTACTGCAATTTTGTAGAAACATCATTTTTACTTAGGCATATTTTTATACGAAAAAACTTGCTACCGATGCCCAATAAAAAATAAAATGGCAATTTTGACTATTGTCTCTGACGCGTCACGCGTGACGTACGGATGATAATTATGTTTACTTTGAGTATGATATGAAGGATTGTGCTATTTCTACAAATATACAGAGAAAATGACTATTATCTTATGAAGAAACGATATCATACTACAATCTTTATAGTATTGTTATCCTCCAATAAAAATATCTACAAACCTAAAATAATTTTTATTTTTTCTTAGCTTGAAAAATTGTATCTAACTAATTCCGAATTTTTAGTTTTAGCTGTCTTATATCACTGTAATTTGAGCCTTAATGGATTTTACTCGAAACAAAAAATCAACGTCCATACAAAAAGTTGACAGCTCCTTTAGTTTCATCACTCATGGCTACACCAATATAAAGTAACCTAGTAAAATACCTGTGGCATTAAATCCTCCATGGTACAATAGTAAACACTATGAGCATTTTAAATTCAAACCACTTTCGACTCATACATGTGTCGCAATCAGCTACAATTAGTTGCCAACACGGTACGCAAGCGCCACCTGTCGGCGCTAACGAATAAAGAATTTTCTTAATCTGTCCAGAGTCTGTTGAATAATCAGATAATTTAATTAAGAAAGAATAGGCGACGAATGAGAACCACCAAATCTGTTTTGAAGGCGCTGAAAAAAACTCGTCAAGGCAGGTTCAACGAATCTAAATATTACATTTTATGTAATTCTAGTAGGATTTCTTTATAAAATGCCAAAAAAACATTGCAACCTTACGAATTCTGTTTGTGTTTAAACACTGTCCGAATACTAATTTTATGCAATAAAATGCGAGTGCAGTACCAAAAAACGCCCCTGTTTGTTTTAAAATGTAGACTACACACGTTTTAAGTAGAAACTTCCTTATCACGAAAAAATAAGGGTATTTATAGGGAAAATCGACTGCAATACAAAAAGTGTATCAATAAAAAAGAAGTTTTTTTTTAGAAACTCAGAAAACTTAAAAAAATAAAAAAGTGAAGCGTAATAAGATCTTATTTAAAAAATTTAAAAAACAAAAATATGAAATCATTTGGCAAATTCAAATTAAACTGATAATACTACTCATTGTTAAGCAACCCCTAAAATCCTAGATTAAAAGTGTATGTTTATTTAAACTTTTATAAAAGCCCCAGTGCTGTGATAACACTTGTGTGTAATCCACAAATTGTCGTTTCTGAATCTTTGTGTTCTTTGTGTCCGTTCCATGTAAGTTTGTAAAGTCCCCGCGACACTAGGATATACTTGTTCTTAATGCGGGAGTTGTCTTTAAAAAAAAATGATTTTGTTAATATGTCGTCTAAACTGTGAATGCTGTGTTAGTTCGTAAGTGGCATGTATATCACCTTATTACCTATACTTTACCATAAATGTTAGCTACATATATATGCTGTGAGTTAATCAAATAAACAAATTTAAGGTATTACTGTACTTATTTATGATTTTTTCCTAAGATTAGTTAATTTAGATTAAGTTATTTCCAATTTAGGTTGATAGGTTTAAAGAACTTTATTAATACTCAAAGAACATTACAATCCACTAGGTGAGCAAAATATAAAATAGAAACAAAGTAATAACAAGACAACAGCGATCGTAGGTTTTTGAGTCAATGACCCAAAAAGTTAAAAAACAGACTGCATCATCCTATGTATACACACGATTTTTTTTATGGTATAAGGGGGGCAAACTAGCAGACGGGTCGCCTGATGGTAAGTAACTACCGTCGCCCATGGACACCTGCAACTCAAAAGTCATAAGTGCGTGCGCCCTTGGAGTGCCTCTCGCTCGAGTCAGCGGGAGGGGAGATTTGGGCTCCGGTAACCTCACTCACCCAGTGAAAGGCAACGAAAGAATTGCTTAACACAGGTTTTCTTTGAGGCCGTGGTATCACTCCGGTCGAGCCGGCTCATTCGTGCCGAAGCATGGCTCTTCCACGGTAAATTTGTCGAAATTATATTTTGTTCAATTTTCTTTGTCTGCAGTAAATTACATTCCACATTTTACATTATAGCCTTTTTAGTTTAGACTAAGGTTAAGAACTTAGGACGTAAATAAAACCAGATAATGAAGACAAAAAATAAATGTACTTTTCAACAGAAATAACCAAAAACTTAATTGTACAAACACATTATACGGTACTTATTTATATGAAGAAATAACAACAACACAGAAAACAACATTTTTTTTATAACTCAAAGTTTTCTATTATATTCTTTAGAAATAATCAGTCATTTTACAGATAGTTGCTAATGTTAGCAGTCTGAAAATCACATATTATGTTGTATATATGCAATCATAATGTATAACGAACGTACGAACTTATATTTTTAAAAAGAATAGCATTTTCATCACAACCAAGATATAGATAATAGTTTTTTTATTATTTATGTACGTATGTATATGTTTATTTGTGGATATTTACATGTATATATGTGTATGTATATAGATTTGACCCTTGTTACTTATGGCACAGTGGTTTGTAAAACGGTCTACTATTCCAAAGGTCGCGGGTTCGATTCCCGCTCAAGTCAAATATTTGTGTGCATGAACTTTTAATGTTTGATTTGGTCTGGGTGTTTCAAAAGAAAGTATATATGTATTTATATCAGTTGTCTAGTACCCATAGTACAAGCTCTGCTTAGTTTGGGACTAGATGGCGTTGTGTGAATGTAGTAAAATATATTATATATATTATTGCGGTTTCTCTATTGTATATGTGTTAAAATTACTTTTTTTTAATATATTTATTCTCAACTGCACTCCCTTAAGTTGACCCGGAGATAATGCCTGTGGCATCAATTCTGCCGTTCTTGAATTTCATTTGTACATAAAGTTTCAAAAACATGAATAAATAAATACATACACTGCGATATGACTGGCCTGTTGGTCTAGTGGTTAGTGTACCTGACTGCTACGCCAGAGGCCGTGGGTTCGATTTCCACCCAGAACAAATAATTGTGTGATGAGCACGGTCATATGTTCTGTGTCTGGGTGTAATTTATCTATACTAATATTATAAAGCTGAAGAGTTTGTTTGTTTGTTTGTTTGTTTGAACGCACTAATCTCAGGCACTACTGGTCCGATTTGAAAAATTCTTTCAGTGTTAGATAGCCCATTTATCGAGGAAGGCTATAGGCTATATATCATCTCGCTAAGACCAATAGGAGCGGAGCACCAATGAAGAATGTTTCAAAAACGAAGAAAATTTATTACTATTGAGAGACGCAGACGAAGTTGCGCGGGTCAGCTAGTCTATAATATACATGTATTTATAAATTTATAAGTATGTTTATCAGCAGTCTTGTTATCATAGTACAGGCTCTGCCTAGATAAGACAGTCGTGTATGAAATGTGTATAAAAAAATAGTGAAAGTAAACATAGGTATTTATTTGAATTTTCATTTCTAATTATTACTCCATTCACATGGAATGGAATGGATGGATGTCCGTGTGGTGACGGATTAAGAATACAAATTGTCACCACCCCAATTCATCCCGTGGGTGTCGTAAGAGTCGACTAAGGGAGCAAACTAAGCAGGACAACACCACTGCAAAGAGAAGGAAAACTTGACACAAACCCTATACCAACCCGTCTGGCCAGCGTGGTATAGTAGGCCAAAACCTCCTTTCTAAGGAGAGGCCTATGTCCAGCAGTGGACTAGTATAGGCTGTTGATGACTCCATTCACATTGACTTTGCTCTTAAAGTTCTCTGCTATTCTTTAATCAATGGAATATTAGAATTAAGCTCGTCTTTGTACATAACATTCAGTGTTCAATCTATCATCATCATCAACAGCCATTAATAGTCCACTGCTCGTCATGGGCCTCTCCTTAGAAAGGAGGGTTTGGCCTACTACACCACGATGGCCAGAGGGGTTGGTATAGGGTTTGTTTCAAGCTTTCCTTCTCTTTGCAGTGCTGTTGTCCTGCGTAGTTTGTTCCCTTAGTCGCCTCTTACGACACCCACGGGAAGAATAGGGGTGATGACATTCCGTATTCTTAATCCGTCACCACACGGACAATCTATACTTCGATACTTATGTTATAATTGTAAAGTTGAGTTTGTTTGTTCATTTGTTTTGTTACGCTTTCACGCCTAAGCCACTAAACCTATTTAAAAAAAACGACGGGTTACACTCCGGGAGTGCCGGCAGAAGTGAAAACTTGAATATTAACGTTGTGCATTTTTGATATTTTGGAATGGTTAGGGAATAATTTTGCACGAATTGCTTTAATTTTCAGTATAAAAGTACTATCATTTATGTGGTAGAATACAATATTTATTTATTGCGCTATCGTACACAAACATGACAATTTATATTACATTAAAAAGTTTATCTCAGAAAAAAGAACATTCGCGCAAGTGCCCTGCGCCGCCTACACGAAACAGCAGGCTCAGGCATACATTTTCGCCGCGCCGTAGAAAGAGAGGGGGATACTTCCTCTCCTACGCCGCGCCCGCTGTCTACGCTCCATCCGTCTTACGAATTTTCGATCAGGGTCAGGTGTCCTGACTCGAGTTTAACATTTTTTAATCATTACAAAAAAGTGTACAACGCCGCTAAAGAAGTTTTCACTTAAAAAATTATTTCACCAACAAAAAGC
This sequence comes from Arctia plantaginis, assembly GCA_902825455.1. Taxonomy (NCBI): domain Eukaryota; kingdom Metazoa; phylum Arthropoda; class Insecta; order Lepidoptera; family Erebidae; genus Arctia; species Arctia plantaginis. The sequence continues at coordinate 471,837 of CADEBD010000386.1, read as the reverse complement.
TACATTATCAGTAAGTAATATAGGCTACTTTTTACCGTGATAACCGACATACACGCGGACAGACAGACATATATCTATATACAAACTTCTATAAGCATTCTTTTAAAATACCAGACGTCGAAAAGCACCACATGCAAAACAAAATGCACTATCTAACACTTAAGTGCATAAAATAAAATTTTACACATAAAGTGTAGTGTATTGTTCTCCAATACCGTGAAGTAGTCTGGGACCACCTTCCAAGCGTTTCTCACTCGATTTGAATTTATATACGCGAATAAAACCGTTGGAAAACTTTTATTTTAAGCTTAAAAGTATTTCCAATATTATATTCGACATTGTTTTGAATACATTGGACCAATAAACCGGTTACTTTATTTCCGTGTGTTTTACGAGTTATTTTTGGATTAAATCAAGAAAAAGAATAGATTAAAACTTCGTAGTTTATAGTAAACTAGCTGAGAACCGCAGTGTTACCCGCGTTTGTTGTTATAACCGCGGGCAACGACGCGGGGCGAAGCTAGTCTAAAAAAGTGGCCTAAGTTACTCCTTATTTCATCAGCTATCTGCCAGTGAAAGTCACGTCGAAATCGGTCCAGCCGTTCCAGAGATTACCCAGAACAAACAGACAGACAAACAGACAAAAATTTAAAATTAATTAAAATTATTTATTTATTTTGTAATGTACCGTGTAAACATATATATGCATTTAGTAATAAGCGGTTATTTTAATATTACAAACAGACACTCCAATTTTATTTATTTGTATAGATATATATAGATATATATTTTAAAGACAACTCCCACACTTGGAATAAATCCTGTGTCGCGGGGGACTTTACAAACATACATGACATGGACACAAAATACACCCAGACTTAGAGCAACAATTTGTGGATCACACAAAGTGTTGTTCCATGTGGGGTTTGAACCCACAACACTCGGCGTTACTAGGAAGCGGCGTGGCGACCGCTTAAACCACTACGCCATCCGTGCAATCGATATAAAATATTTATTTTTTGCGATTTTGTTCATAATGTTATTAATATATATTATACTGTTGCTCTAGTGATTAGTGACCCTGACTGTTAAGTAGTGAGTTCGATTCCCATCCAGGACAAATAATTATGTGATAAGCACGATCATTTGCTATGTGTCTGTGTGTTAAACACAAGTATGTTTATCAGCAGTTTGGTTATTACAGTACAGGCTCTGCCTAATTTGGAATCAAACTGCGTGCGATGTGTGAGGTTATTATTACTAAGGTTATTATCATATGTAAGAAGGCTCAACCCCTTGGAAACGTGCGGTTGTAGATCGGTACCGGCATATTATAGATTTTGTGTAAGTTTCATTTTTATTAAACTTATTTGATTACCACTCAAAAAACAGAGAATGTTGCTACTTTAGAGTCTACATAAAAGATGATTTCAAACAATTTTAGAATTTTATGACACTTTGAGTTTATTATACAAAAATACTTAAATGCTTGTTAACTATTAACTATCTACGAAGCCATTTTTACACGCATGTATTGATGTGACAAAAAATAATACAACTCTTTATACTCGTAAACTCGTATAAATTGCATACGAAAAAAGAGCATTTACAGATGCATTTTTCATATAACGTTGTTATAACTCTCAAGTGCTGAGCCGTGTTCTACTAGAGATACGCAACAGATATCCGCAAGGAATTGAGTTCTAATGAAAATCGAAAGAAGAAACTTGATTATTTATTTGTTTGAATTAGCTCTTTAATAGCTCATATTAAATACTTTAGTAGTAATTATAGTAATTGAATATTATGACGAAGTGAACTACAAGTACCCTACGTATAAAATTACTTATTATTACATAATTTCACATCAACAACACATAAACAGTCTTTAATAGTCCACTGCTGGACATAAGCCTCTCCTCAGAGAGTAGGTTTTGGCGTACTATACCGCGCTGGCCATACGGATTGGTATAGGGTTTGGGTCAAGTTTTCCTTCTCTTTGGAGTGCTGTTGTCCTGGTTTGATTTGCTGAAAAAAATAATTACATATTTACATCTCATATATTAAATAAAAATATTAACTATTTTTTGTGATAAATATCCGAACCACCAAAGAACCGCTAACATAATATCCGATGTTGCCCACGTCTCTATCACTAGTGTCTGCACCGCTTGCCACTGCCACCACCCGGGTCAACAGTTTAAAACAATACCGTTATAGGGTGCACAGGAAACTATACATTAAATGCGGTAACGAATTATTTATTGTATTTTTATATGACAAATTGAGTGAAACACATTTTGTCATTGTGAAGTTATAACGAGACTGCGCCAGAAGGAAGGTTATGTTTTTCGAGTCTATATTGTATTTATTTATTTGGTTGACTAACAATTATGAACACTATACACAGGTACCAATGTTTTTGGCAAGATCCATAAAAAAATAAAATAGATTTTGGTGTTTCAAGTGTCCTTAGATTCATCATCATTGGGAGAGTGACAATAGGTATGAACTTTATAAGAATTAAAATCGCCAGTTTGTGCATTTTAAGTATACATTTTCACGCAGTTAGCCTGTGTTGCAAAGTAATCTAGAAGTAATTAATAAAATAATAAAATATATTTGTTGAAATAGAACGCACCCATAATGACTGTCATTAATTTCACCGTTACACTTTCCCGCTTTTTATCTTCCCTTTTCCCACGCGTCTGTTGAGTATGTTTACTGCTCTATGCTTCAAATAAACTTTAATTTAAATTTTTTATTAACTGACTAATAAATTATGTAAGTACTTATAACCTTTACAGTAAAAAAAAAACAGCTAATAGTGCATTAATTGTTTTTGGTCATCTGGCTGGCTACATTAAGTTAAAAAAAGAAGTAAATAAACTGTTCTACATTTGAAATTTACTTCACAAGTTCTATATTTAAAATCATTTTAACTTAAAACTAAAACAGACTGGAGTTTCGCATCTGGGAGAGTCGGCACTCGGCAACCAGCGATTACGCTCTCCAGCGCCCTGGCGTTTATTGTTCGCGACTGTTGACACGCTCCGCGCTCTGCGAACTTTGTTGTGTAATTATATAACGTTGCTCAAGTGGGACGCTATTTGTTACACTTTTTTTTAATTGGCGTCAGTTTTATTTTGGATTTAGGTTGCATGAAAGTGGCTGTCGGTGAGCATAGTCTATTATGTTCTTTTTTATTTTAGTGCGAGTCGTGTTCTCTTCTGTTCTCATGCATAAAAGCAAATTTAAAGTTTTACTAATTTACAGGTTTTTAGTCAAGAATGGATACTGTAAATGTAACGATGATGACAATATAGCTGCTCCTTATAAACACAGATAGCCCTAAACGTTAGACACTTATGAGTGCATTTCATTTTTGTTTGATGATAATTTTATAAAACTGTAGGTATATATTCTGTCAATCTTCTAGCATGTATCATTTGAGCTACTTTGATGCTACTAACACAGCAGTGGTCTTTATACAAGAAACAGCTATGCTAGCTAGCTCCTGCTATAATAACGTTCGGTTCGATTTCGGTATTACCCATAATCTTTTTTTTTTTCCTTTTACCAATTTCATTTGAGCTCAGTGAAATATGGAACACAGCAAATGAGTTATGCCTGATATCCTCCTTAAGATAAGGGTTTATTTTTTTATAAATATATCAATAGTTACCATAGTAAAGGCTTTGCCTAGTTTAGACTGGAAACAGGCAGTTAACACCGTCAAATTAGTTTATTAATGGTAGTATTTAGTTTTTTACTCAATAAATATATATTTTTGTCGTGTATATAATTATATATAGGAAATAAAGGTATAAATAGCAAATTATAATTGCAAGATAAAAATTTAATAAAACAAAAGTCGAACAAAAAACTTATTACGAAGTGGATGCTCGTAGCAACTTATGGAAAATATTAACTAAGGCGTATAACCTCACAATAATAGTAATGCACAGCCCTAGCACGTCAGGGAATTAAGAGCTATTTGACTAGAATTTAGGGCTGCCACGTGTCCTGGTTATTATTAAGCGTGCTTATTTTTTAGAAAATTATTAGAGCAAACGAGGTAAAAATTAATTACTTTAGAGGCGAACATTTTGAAAAATTGTATTAAAAAGAAACATAATCGTGCTTTTAGAATTTCACCTAAAATATAATTGTATTTTATTATATATATTTACTATTTATAATTATATTTCAGGTGAAATTCTAAAAGGACTGTTTGCTTATAATTAAAACTAAATGTTACTAATTCTAACTAATTATTTAAACTTATACTACTTTATACATTTGCTGATTGGCTGCTAAAAGACCAATTAACAAATAAGACTAACTAATATTAAACTACTAAACTAATATTCATCATTTTGTATAAAAAAAAAATTTGCTTATTTCCTAAGTCTGTCATTTCAATAGCTTTAAGAATATTTATTACCATCGATGGAGGTGTCCTTAACACCACAGGCAAGATTTCCTTTCCTGTTTTAACACGTATTTTTAATGAAAAAAAACGTGGCAACCCTGTTCCTTTTCATGTATGACATCACAGGAACGGAGCTCACAGTTCAGTAAATTACTTTATTTATTTATAACGCTCGACATTTTCTGACTCTTGTATGTAACCCTATTTACATATTCATAAATAATTTAATACGATTTTAGGTACTTTTTTTTTACAAAAAAACATATTTGTGTGAATATTAATGTTACATCTAACGGGGCTTAACGAGTAAAGGAATCGTATGATGGTTAGTGACGCATCGTCAATGGACGTCTGCAACTAAAGAGGCAAGTGCTTTGGCATTCTTGAAGAGCCCCCTCCAGAATTTTAGGAAGGCCGAGGGGGGGGGGGGGGGGGTTACACCTGCGGTAACCTTACTTAATCGATAACAAGCAACAAAATATTGCTTAATCATGATTTTCTGTCAGAAGACCGAAGAATGTCTCTACCAATATTTACTTTTTTTTTTGTTATTTTTGCCCAATATGTCCCAATATGGCCTGGTGGCCGCTACTTCTTTCGGGTGGTATTTGACAAGCGTTGCCTTAGTGGGTTCGATTCCCGGAAAAATTATAGGATTTTTCTAAGACAAAAAATTGCCTAAGTTCCTCCTTATGTAGACAGCTACATGGTAGTAAAATTTTTTCAAAATTGGTCCAGCCATTTCGAAGATTACTATATAACAAACAGACAGATAAAAAATATTTTAACTGATTTTCATTACTGATTATAAATAACCATGTGTGAGCATGAAAAAACCTATTATTTTGACATTACAAACAGACACTTCAATATTATTTATTTGTGAAGATTTTATTGAGTACACTAATATAGTATAAAACTTTTACCAAATTAACCGAGGATCAAAGCCTGAAAATAAGCACCTCTTTGTTCTACTAGCCATAAAAAATAAAGAATTCAAAAACAACTAACCTGTTTAAAAATGAAATGAAATGATTGAAAAAATAAAATCTTTATAAATTTGGTTTTGGCATTTTAATTTTACAGCACTAGTAGTTTATTTAGGTAAAGTACAGGTATTATTGGTAGAACAATCTAAGAAGGTAAACGTTCAATGAAAATTATACCATGTTAATACCATTTCGAAACAATAATATTCCCACAGTTAAACAAGCAGCCCAACAATGAAATATAAATAAAATAATCTCAAACGGAAAATATCGAACGCTATTTCTTAACCACAAAACGAACAAGCTTACCAATGATACAAGGCGGTGTTACTACAAAATAGGGACAATATCTTTCCGAGAGCCATTATTTGAACAAGTATAAACAGTGGGGCGTTGCAAGCCCTGACCACTCCACGTGTTTTATGGGCTACGCTAAATATCTGTATTGTTGCGACTTGCAACTAGATTTCCTTGAACGCAGAATTGTTGAGGTTTAAATTCTTTGGATGTTCTTTAAGATTTTATGTTTGTGATAAAGGCGAATTAAAAACTTGTGTTTATACCTTAAACGTGTATAAATATTGACATATAATTGATGGGCCTGTTGGTTTAGTGGTTAGTGACCCTGACTGCTAAGCCGCAGGTCATGGGGTCGATTCCCACCTTGGACAAATATTTATGTGATGAGCACGTTGTTTTGTGTCTGGGTGTGATTTTTAATGTGTGTGTATTTCTAAATATATAAGTATGTGTATCAGCAGTCTGGTTACCATAGTACAGGCTCTGCCTAATTTGGGATCAGACGGCTATGTGTGAGATGTGTGTGGTTATTAGTGAGTTTATTATTATAAAAAAAAATATAGTTTTAAAAAACTAAAAAACACGCTTTCTATAGAAAACCAAACTAAAAAAAAGAAAATAAATTTGAAAAAAAGCGTTGGGTGCCTGTTGTCAATAGTAAAAAGCACACACACAAATTAGTGTATTGTCATCGGTCCTCGATATATCTACAAAGTTTGAACGAATTCTGACCGTTTAAAGTCAGTCAAAATCACGCCCAAAGGAGGCGGTTACAAACATACAAACAAACATACAAGTGAAGCCAATATAAAGCGTGTAAAAGACTTGAATTTAGTGTAGGAGTTATAGTAAAAAATAATTTAGATAAATAAAAAAAATATGTATATTAGAGTACGTGGTTTAAATTAAAAGCATTCTATATCTTACTTACATATTTAGCAGTACTATAATTTATAATTTTATATTATCATACAAAGATTTAAAACCGACAAATTTGTGATAGTGATGTTTGGAATTATTTCAAACTAAAAATAAAGTTAGATGGATTTACATATTTATATTATTATTTACCTATTTATATTATTATTTTTATGTTAGAAGGGGCCGACGAGCAGAAGAGTCTCTGATGGAAAGTGACCATCGCCGCTCATGAACATTGAAGGTCGTATCGGTCCGGAAATACCGCAGACGATAAACCGTTCCACAAATTGGCTTAGGATGATTGCACAAGATGCAATAGGCATGGTGTCAATTCTGGGAGGACCTGAAATAACATCGTCCGGGTCCTCCCAGAGTAGGACACCTGAGTCAGGCCGTCGGGGTTGTTTTTAGTCGAATCACCACTTACTCCTGGCTCCTGAGTCCGTCAACAAAAAAATAATGATGATGATGATGAGGATGATTCTAAAATGGATGATATTATACAAAGAAAAAATGAAAACATATTTAAAAAAAGAAAACTTTTAAATGAATGCTTTGTAGAAAAGGACTTGTTATAATTCAAATGAAAGGAACTCGTATCTAGGGTATAAGTAGGTGACTTGTTGGACCTCGGGTGGTAGATATCTCAATTACTTTTCGAATAATCGTAAATTCTTCGTCACAATTGAGCTTTATCGTTACTGTTATATTCACTAAGTTTTGAAGATTACGTTTCTTATATAGATCTACTTTTACCTGAAGTATTGTAGGCTAGGAGACGACACTTTAAGATACTGAGAGGTATTTTTATATATCTGTCAAATAAAAGGTGGAAAAATATGACTTTAACAATACTGCGAGCGGCGGCTATGGTACGGAGCGAGAGCGCGTGGAATTCCGCCGTCTTCTTCTGCGAGAAGGTAATGCTCTGTGTCACGAGCAATTTGTGTTTTATTATGCTCAAGGCGGCTACTGGTACCTGTGAAGGCCGTTTTTGGTTAGTTAAAGTTATGTTAACCACCACAACGAAGGGATTAAAGCACCTGAATAAACAGGGATACTGCAATTGTCGGATGATCAACGAGGCTGAGACTGCATTTGCTCGGATTGGCTGGAGTCGCCTTGCCATTATTTTATATCCATCCTATGTTTGGAGAGGTTAGTAGGGCATAGACCTCCATAGATAGATATTACAAAAAAAAGGGTACGAAAATAGATTTTTACCAAAATATCACTCACTGGTAGTGGTGACTTGACAAAACTTAATCTTAGAAGACAATAGCGAAGATCTTCTTTCAATAAAATCCTTAATCGGGCTGTAACTGATTTCTAATATCTCCAGTCGTTATTATTTTAATTAAATTTCTAATAATTATATTTTTTTTATACATTTTGGATAAAAGCTCCTCACCTAAAACTCAATGTTGTTTAAAGAAATGTAGTTTTAGTCAAAGAGATCCCGGATTATACAGAGCTAAGCTTAATTGCAAGAATTTCCTTAAAGCTGCTACTTAGAGAAGCCACCTTAAGTAATAAAAAGTTTAAATATTGTAGAAAAAGTTTCCTTACCTCGGTTTTCATCCAATGTCTCTTTCTAACGAAAGACAAACAGTACGTGGATCAAAGAAATTCTTTAATAAAAGAAAACGGTTAACTTAAGTGTCATTTCTTTCCAGATAGAGTTCATTTCCTTTTCAGATCATCCAACCATCCTAAGGTTTTTACAGTTCAAAGCCATTTAGACCATAAAAGTACAGCTTATAAGTGAACTTGTTGAGGCGTCTATACAGTTGTGAGCGCCTACGTTATACTTAAGAGCTATCTACATAGCTTCAAAATCTCATCGTGTAACATGGTTTTTCATGTGTGTATTAAGGTCCCGAAATTGTTGTCAGCTTACCATCATTTGAATTATACCAGTCTTGGTGAACGGTCAGTTTTGTTGCAACGTTTGAGCTTTTATTTTTATAAAAATTAACTGAAGTCCTCAAGATCCTAAACAGAACTAGTGAGTGAGAATTGTGGTTCTAGAAGAGTAAGTGAATAATTTAGGATCGTAATCTTAGGACTTTATAATTTGAATACAATTCATGAATACAAAAAATATTCTGAAACTGATAAATTGAAATTGAAAATTGGCTATTGAAGTGAAATTGTTCGTAGGAGAACTCTAACACTACTTAAACCATGGGCATTTAACATATAGGATGAAATGTTCAATTTTTCAAAAAATGTATTGATAACAAAATCATTGAAATGGATATTAAATTCATAATATATTGTTTAGAAATGTGCTCAAATGCCAGAACAAGTATTTGTAGACGTAATTTTTTAAATAAATTCAATTTTCCAACATAAATTAAAATATTAGTCGGCTTCATACAACGCTCTTATAACTATTCAACACCTATCTGTGACAGAGTTGTTTTAGTAGCATATATATATATGACCATTCGTATGCTACTCAAACAACAATCAACGGACACGTCACAACATTACACCCTGCTATTGCATCACAGAGTTTCCACTACAAAACAGAGCACAAAAATACCGAGACTGAATGACCAAGAACTCTTAAATTTCAATAAACCGTTAAAACAACAACCAATCTTGGTAACAACATCTAAAATTTTCCATTAACCATTTTCCCATCGGCGGATCGTGTCATCGCCGGGTAAATTCCGGAACGTTATAGATTTGCATAATTGCATTACTGGGAGGCTTTCATAAAAAATATATTAAGGGACACCTGGTCTCGACGTAACTTTTGCCTCTAAAATATTATTTATATCAAACTTCTTTCATAAATCAGACTAAACTTGTTTACCAAGTAATCCTGGGCCTGGGTCCCGCGAATATTTTATATTGCTACTGTATAAAAATAAACGGCACTTTCAGTTTGAACGTTCAAGTGATATGTTATACAGGATGGCAGAAATGATGGTGGATTAGTTAAGTTTTGAGAGTTATGAGTTTTCACCGAGACTTCAAATTTTCAAATTTTACTCTGCCTGATGAAGCCCAATTGCAGATGCTCTCCTCAAAGTTTTTTTTTTAAATTAGGTTGTCTGGTTTTATTATTTACTTATACACAGCTCAAATCATCCAGTAATAGATCCCTTCCTAGGAAAAACAGGGTACTGCTATTTCTAATTCAATTAATTTAAAATAAAAAAAAATTACAGAACCTGTCATTAAGTTTATCTGTGTTTTATCAGAATCTATACCGATAAATGGTGGTACACTTTACTCTTCATGCTACGACGTAGATTATAACCAACAGCCATTAGACTGCACGGATAGCATAGTGGTTTAAGCGGTCGCCACGCCGCTTCCTACGCCGAGTGTTGTGGGTTCAAACCCCACATGGGACGACACTTTGTGTCATTCACAAATTGTTGTTCTGAGTCTGGGTGTTCTTTGTGTCCGTTTCATGTATGTTTGTAAAGTCCCCCGCTACATGGAATACATTCCTTGCGGGAGTTGTCTTTAAAAAAAAAACAAATTTAACAATAGCGTAACAAATATAATTTTCATCCCCACCACCTGGCTCATTATCACACCACCACTCTGCGGAACAAGTTATCATCTGCGGTATTTTCGGACCGATAGGACCTTCAATAAAATAACGTACTCCTTCCTAAAAGGGCTCTCAACGCGCTTGTGACTCCTGAGTCGCTTTCCGTCATTTGACCCATCTGCTCGTTTGCCTTATAAGAAACTTAACCAACCAAATGACACGAACAGTTGGTAATGCAAAACTCAGCTTTATTATAATTATGAAAAAATATTGGTAAACAATAGATTCCGCAGAACAATAGGTTAGGTAAAGGTAGTTGAGGGCGCCCCGGAGCACAATAGACAGACTGACGACTTAAAGAGAGTGGTTGGCAGCGGATGGATGCTGACTGCATTCAGCAGTGGACCGCGGCGATAGGCAGATGAGTGAGAGAGAGAGGGAGAGACAGAGAGTGTATGAATGAGCATACAAATATGTCATCCCGGTAAGTTCTTACCAATAATAATAATAATAATAATTTATTTCAGAATTTCTTTTCCATATTTTGTTAGTAATAATTTGCTTACATACTAATGTTAGTATAAGTTATATTTATTATAATAATAAACAAAAATTTTTAACAAAAAAAAAACCGACTTCAAAAGACACTATTCCAAAACAAATTAATATGCACTAAAAAGTAAAAAAATAAATGCATATTCTTCTACAACTTAATAATCAACTTACTTTTTCTACTCATCTATATGTAGGTACGATCTATGTGTTTACCACGCAAGAAGGTAGGTAGGTACCTACCCACTTCAAATCTAACTTAACATATACCTGTGAATAACAAATAACGATCAAAATATTTTGAGTTCTCCTAAGTAAAATGAAATGAATATAATGTAGTTACAATTATTGTTATTTTTGGAGTCGGTGTCAGCCAAGTCGGTGTCACCTACACCTTATAAGTGAGAAGTACTTGTGTCGCACGCGCGAGTTGACGAGTCTTAAAGTATTGTCGTATTATTATTGCTAGGTATATCGTAGTGTTTCCTTGGCTGACACCGACTCCAAAAATAACAATAATTGTAACTACATTATATTCATTTCATTTTACTTAGGAGAACTCAATTAAATATTTTGATCGTCGATACTACCCGTATTTGAAATGAGACGACGCCGTTTGAATGAACCAAAGGGAGTCAGGGAGAAACTCTTATCTCAACAGAGGCAATCTACCTCGAAAACAATTTTAAAAGAGAGATCATTATATTCGACTACGACAATTACTTCCGTTACTGTCCCTATGATGACGCATTAAGAATACAGAATGTCACCACCCCTTTTAATCACATGGGTGTCTTAAGAGTCGAGTGAGGGAGCAAACTACGCAGGTCAACAGCACTGCAAAGAGAAGGAAAACTTGAAATAAGCCCTATACCAACGCGTCTGGCCAGCGTGGTATAGTAGGCCAAAACCTCTTTTCTGAGGACAGGACAATTACTTGACCATAACGACGTTACTGTAGGTGACTCAAATATCCGGATAGCCCATAAAAGATTAGGCCGAGTATCGTTAATTTGCTCCTAAGAATTGAAGAGTTCCGTTTTTTTGTGGTGGATCCCATGATCAGAATCTAACCAAACTCTCATCAAAGTACCCTTAAAGTACATCCATTCCAATAAAAAAAGAATTATCGAAATCGGTTTGCGTGAAATTGAGTTATTCGTCTATTTGTCGCGAACATACTAAATGCAAATTTAAGACTTATATGGTTTTCTCATGGATGCCATTATCAGAACTAAACCATGGAAATGGGACCACACGGGAAGCACCAGCTTTCAAATAAAAAAAGAATCATCAAAATCGGTTCAACTAGTCAAAAGTTCTGAGGTAACAAACATTAAAAAAAATACAGTCGAATTGAGAACCTCCTCCTTTTTTGAAGTCGGTTAAAAACAAAAACAATTCATATTACGCATTAATAGCCTTCTGTGTTCAAATGTAGAGTCAGAATTTACATCGATTACATAAAATACAAAGTTTTTTTTTTATATTTATTTATGTATTTTAACAGATATTTGTTACTCCCATTGGGAATAGGAATAATTAAAATTGGTTAAAATAGAAGGTTTTATGGATCGTATATTTTGATTGCGTTAACTTACAACATTGGCAATAAGAATAATTAAAATTGGAAAAAGGCTTTAATTATTGTGTCTGTACATTGTATTTATTTAGAAGTAAGACTTTTACGGCTTAAAGATATTGCGAATAAAATTCTTTTATGTTAATTTTAAGTGATTTCACACTGAGAACAGGAGTCTTGACCAATCTTTCTAAGAATGAAAGCCTTAATTAATATAAACAACAGACTCTTCATAAACAGCTCTTCAATTTGATACAATCCGGGACGTCCATTTTGCCCGGATGATCCGGTTTAAAGCGGTTTCAGCTGGCTCCTTGCTATTCAGGGCTTGTACCGATGCAGACACACCAAATGAAACTGTCTCGGCTCTGTCTAATCTTGCCGACGTTACTATTGTTCACAGAATACAGATTCGTGTTTAGAAGACAGCTGTTTAGAAGATAGCGGTGGCATTATTGTGCCAGTTACATAATAATAGAAGTCACTTCTTAGAAGGATTTTGGATTAATTTTTAAACACGTTGTGATGAAATAATATTCGTTAAATTATTGCCGGGCCTGTTTGTTTAGTGGTTTGTGATTCTCACTGCTTTGACAGAGACCTACGTTTCTAATCCCGAATCTATACTTATTTTATAAATGTGAGTTTGTTTGTTTGTTACGCTTTGATGCCTAAACCAATAAACCGATTTAGAAAAGTCTTTCACCAATAGAAAGCTACATTTTCAGTGAGTAACATAGGCTTCTTTTACCATGATAATGACTACCATGATAATGAGCCGCGGGCAAAAGTTAGTTATAAATAATTGTGTCCTGAGTGCGATCATTTATTCTATGTCTGGCAGAACTATATTAGTATATTGATCAAGTGTCTTGTTACCTTAGTCTCTGCCTAGTTTGGGATTAGACAGCTACATGTGAGAGGGGGTTATTTAATTGTTAAAATCATCATCATCAACGGCCTTTCTGAGTCCACCGCTGGACATAGGCCTCTAATTATATAGGAGGTTTTGGCGTATTATACCACACTGGTAGACGGCTTGGTAGAGATTCTGTGTCTAATTTTTCTTCTAATTGCAGTGTTGTTGTCCTTCGTAGTTTACTCCCTTAGTCGGGTGTTATGACACCCACGGGATGAATAGGGGTGGTGACATTCCGTATTCTTCATCCGTCACCACACAATACTGGGGCTAAAATTATTGTCGAAAAATGCCTTCGTTAAACATGAATTCGTGTGGTGACGGATTAAGAATACGGAATGTCATCACCCCTATTCATCCTGTGGGTGTCGTAGGAGCCGATTAAGGGAACAAACAGGAGAACAGCACTGCAAAGAGAAGGAAAACTTGAAACAAACTCTATACCAACCCGTCTGTAAAGGACTGCTGTTCCAAAGGTCGCGGGTTCGATTCCCGCTCAAGTTAAACATTTATGTGCATGAACAGTTAATGTTTGATATGTATTCACAAAAAAAGCGTATAAGTATTTATATCAGTTGTCTAGCACCCATAGTACAAGCTCTGCTTAGTTTGGGACTAGATGGCGTTGTGTGTATGTGGTACAATATTATATTATTATAATTGATATCATCTAACAAATAAAACCAAACTATTACTATTGTATAACTGGTGGATAGTTTCTTTTTTTTTTCAGAATAAATTATAAGTTTACGTCAAAAATTAGTCTCTTGGTTCTTCGCTTTTTATACTTTAGCCTAAATTACTTATGTTTCGAGTTACTTTAGTACGGTTCAAAGTAAAATCAGGACACCGGCGAAGTGCCAGCAACAGTGGTGTTCACCCGTTTCTCACATATTGAATGATTCTTTTGAACTTTGCACTACACAGTCCAATATTTTCCAACTACAATACTGTGTAATGCCTTGAAGATCGAACTTGAGCTTGGTAATTTACATTACATTATTTATATTAAGGTACATTGTTGCCGTTATATCCATTGCCATCTACTGAATACAAGCTTCTACGAAGAAGTCTTTTACCATTTATAATAATGCATCGCCCAATCTAAGTTACGTCGTTGATTAGAATTTCTAAACGATAATGACAATACTACTCAAGGTGAAATTATTGCACTTATCTGTTTGTATGTTTGTTACTCCTTCATGCTCAAACGGTTGAACCAATTTCGATAAAAATATTGGTATGGAGGTAGCTGACGCCCTGGACTAACTCATAGGCTATTTATTCTGAAAAAATGTACTTTAAACAAGCTAAAGAAACACGCTTTTCTAACTAGCCGAACTAAAACGTAGAAAATAATTTTCTGTACCTTCAAAAAGATACTCGTTTATCTTTTTATCGTAAAAATGCGTGGGGTGCTAGATCTCCATTGTTTTAATAATATTTTATTGGCAGATATTGGTAAAAGTAAAGTTATTATATTTTAAAAAATCTTGAAAAGCACTCCACGCTATTTTACGATAAAATAATTATTCCTATTGCACTTTAAAAAAATATGTTGTTAGTTACAAAAGCGTGTTTTTTAGTTTTTTTTTTGTGATTATTAAATTAATGATGATTATTTTCTCATTAATACTAAAAAAGTAAGAATTAAGTAAGTCTCATATGCTTCAGTATGGTATGAAAAATGCCGTTAATCCTGAAGGTCCTGATAATCGCCTCATCATCATCATCAACAGCCTTTAACAGTCCACTGCTGGACATAGGCATCTCCTTAGAAAGGAGGTTTTGGCCTACTATATAATCGGCTAAATATATCAAATTATTGTATTGTCATCAGTCTTTGATAAGTGTGCGAAGTTTCAATTTAATTTGACGCTTTGAAGTGTCTAAATCACGTTCGAAGATTCCGTTACATACTTACATTCATACCAAGCCAATAAAAGCGTGTTAAAAATGTAGCGTTCCCGTGGGATGAGGAATTGAAATAACCTTTTTATAGATAGTTCAACTCTACTAGACTATGTGTGCGTGGGCTTGTAAATATACAACTTTCATTCGTGTGGCAGTCGTCGTCCGACTGCCGCGCGCACAACTGAGTTGAACTATCTATAGTATTTTTGACAAACCGCAGGTAACACCGCAGGGCGCACAAAGTACTTTACATGAAAAAAGTGTGCGTCAGAAATTTCCCAAATATGATCAAGTACATAGGTTGGTCTTCCTCTTCTTATTAAAGTATATTTATATTTAAAAGCTCACCAAGATTACATTCTCAATGAAGAAAAGCCTACTCCGGCTTACTCAAATGTCTTGCTGGCGGTAGTATCGCGCTTCGTGTGGTTGATCTTGACTAATATCAGTTAGGCTACACGATGGCTGGGGCTCGTATGCCGTCTGTATGGACAGGCCGACTCAAAACTATGGTCCTTTTTTTCCCCAGAGTGAGCGAGTGAGTCCGACTTGTAAAAATATCAGAAAAGATTTACTTACAGAAATAAATATCATTTCATTTCGATCAGGCAGGTTTGGTATACACACAGCTAAGTCTAAAATCCTTGCAACAACTTGTCCAACGGAACAGTTTTGCGCAGATTCAACTTATATCTTATGTATCTCCTACTACAGATACGCCGATGTATACCACGAATACTAATTCAGTAACGATCGTATCTACGAAGTGTAAGGGCTCGAACTTTGATATTTTTCTAGCTACTGTTTACATTCCGTAATCCATTCATATAAGTAATTCTAGCAATTCTAGCTATTCCATTACCTTTCATTCTTACCCACATTTAAATTTTTTTTTTTTTTTTTAATTAGAAATATATATCCTGTGTCGCGGGGACTTTACAAACATACATGAAACGGACACAAAGAACACCCAGACTCAGAACAACAATTTGTGGATAACACAAAGTGTCGTCCCATGTGGAGTTTGAACCCACAACACTCGGCGTAGTAGGAAGCGGCGTGGCGACCGCTTAAACCACTCCGTCATCCGTGCAGTCAGTCAATTTTACATAAATGTAGATACTTCTAGTTTGGAAATATTTAATTCTTATTCTCCGGGTGTCACTAATAGGTTTGCCCTGCTGATTCACTGAATTTAACTTTTTAATACGGCGTGAGAGATTTGTCTCTACTAAATTTGACATATTAGTCGTAATATTCTACCACATACACACAACGCCATCTAGTCCCAAACTAAGCAGAGCTTGTACTATGGGTACTAGACAACTGATATAAATACATATATACTTTTTTTTTTGTAAATACATACATATTATACATAGAAACACCCAGACCAAATCAAACATCAAATGTTCATGCACACAAATGTTTGACTTGAGCGGGAATCGAACCCGCGACCTTTGGAATAGCAGTCCGTTACACAAACCACTACGCCATCCATTCGTCAAATATTTAAAGAGATTCATCTAGCTCTCATTATATCTAATAAATTAATTTATCCACCCCAATTCTTCGTTTTATCTACATGTTAAATTGTTTTAATAAAATGTAATAAAATAGTGACTGGCCTTTGACAAATCACAGTGCACGTGTGCGGCTTTAATTCTTTTTTGTAAATGTCTGTTGACCGTTGCTGACGAGGACTGATTGTGTTTTCAAAACATGTATTCCTGCATCCTATTCCACCAGAGCGATGTCTCTGTAGTAACCTGTTACTATTACAGTTAATTCTACTGAAACTCATGGTATCTCTACTCTTACAGAATACATGTGGTCAGCTTGGTGGTTGCGTTCAAATCTCGTTTGTACCGTATGTTACGGGGTGTGATCCCATATTAAATGTACGGAGATGTTTATTGGTCCAACTGCTTTCTGTTGTTCAGTTTACTGAATAGTTCTGTAAGGGGAGTTAGACCATTATTACAAATGTTCTTTTAAATATGTAAATTAAAATTTTATACGAATACTTCACTAATGAACGACCATATTTATTTGTTTGTAAGACCAATTTAATACCTAAGGCATTCTCATCGAGTCAACCTTCGGATGGTGTAGAAATCTTAGGTGCACAGAGTTTACATACGTCATCATCAACAGCAGCCTTTAAAAGACCATGACTGGACATAGGCCATAGAAAGGAGGTTTTGGCCTACTATACCTGGCCAGACTGGTTGGTATAGTGTTTGTTTCAAGTTTTCCTTTTCTTTGCAGAGCTGTTGTCCTGAGTAATTTGTTCCCTTGTCGGGACTTACGACATCCACGGGATGAATAGGGGTGGTGACATACCTCATTCTTAATCCGTCGCCACACGGATAGTGGGCAAGTCTATTGTCTTCGTGCGGTCACATAATAAAAATACTTTTATATTTCTAAATACATTTTAAGGAAAATTAGAAGCAAAATAAATTATCATGCTTATCACCCAATATTTGTCCAGGGTGGGAATCGAACCCCTAGGACCTCTCATGACTGACTATCCTTACGGTTTAGCAGTCAGTATCACTAACCGCTAAACCACAAATATAAGAGCATAATTTAGGTGTGTTTGTATTTATATGTACATATTCGTGATTTGAATTTCCATTTTTTCTTTTATTTAGCCCGTTTGATTATTTTACAGCTTCAAAGAACCGTAGATCTGAGTATTTGGTTTTAATTTCAACCTGATACTTCCACGCGTTCCCGAGATATAGAGTCTTGACAGACGGAAAACAAAGTGATCCTATAAGGGTTTCGTTTTGTCTTTTGAGGTACGGAACCCATAAAAAAAATATTTAATAGTCTAGAATTCCTGAACTAAATTTAGTGCAACAATCACCGTTTTCTAAATCACCTTACGAAAGACTGGTAGAGAATGTCTGTTCATCTGTACATAAAGTCTTACTAAATAAAAAATAAAGAAAAATAACATTTCGATAGAAATATGAGCACTCCAATTTTTCCCAACATTTCACTAACTTAGGTATACTTTGTTGATAACTATGTCAAAACTTTGACATTTTAGAGTTCCGCGGCAGTGGCTATAAAACTCTTTTTATTCAAAAACACTGAAAAAAAGCTACATATATTATAATGAATTTCAGGGTTTATTCATTTTAACATTATGTTACAATGGAATTTATTTACTAAGGTTACATAATTTTAATAGACTCTATAAAGGAATTATAAAAAAATATATAATACAATTAAAATATGTACATAATTTAAATTAACATCACATCAACAGTTTTGAATAGTCCACTGCTGGACATAGGCCTCTCCTTAGAAAGGAGGTTTTGGCCTACTATACCATGCTGGCCAGACGGGGTGGTATAGGGTTTGTGCCAAGTTTTCCTTCTCTCTGCAGTGTTGTTGTTGACTGTTACGACACTTGCGGGATGAATAGGGGTGGTGACGCTCTGTATTCTTAATCCGTCAACACACGGACCAATTATATAATTTAATTATAACTAATTTAAGTAATAAATATAGACAAATCTGGGCGACATTCACTATCAGTATCCTTGGTGTTACTTACCTATAGTTTCATTTATGTCACCGCTTATCGGGACTTTATCGAAGAATTTTGAAGGTCCATTTCCTTGTATAAATTTCATAATTTCTGTTTCAGTCAGGTTTCTGTATTAATTATTTCTTTTTAGTTTGTTTCTGTAACAGCCTAAATATCATCATTTATTATAAGAGGCTTTATTTTTTTTCAAATTAGGTGTTCAAAGACAATATTATTAATTATACGGAACCTTCATATCCAACCAAGCCAAACCTTAAGTTTATTTTTCCCCGTAGATTCTTTCATTACCAAGTTTTGTGCTGCCACTCTAATTAGGTGAAGAACTAAGATTGATTAGTCAGCCAATTGAAGCCAACTTAAGGGACCGTTGAAAGCGCAGTTTACGACTTTTTTCTTCGGTAAATTCATTTCACATTAAAAAGAAACTTTATAATAATTATTAGGGCTCTGCTTCTAATTGGATGAGTTATCTATTTGTCAACAAGTTTGAAAGTTCTGTTAACTAAGTTAAGATTTTCAGTGACTCAGAAAAAAATGGTGGTATTTTGAAACAAACTATCATGGGAGAGCCACGCTTCGGCACAAATGGGCCGGCTCAACCGGAGTGATACCATGGCCTCACAGAAAACCGGTGTTAAGCAATTCTTTCGTTGCCTTTCACAAGTGAGAGAGGTTACTGGAGCCCAAATCCCCCCTCCCGCTGACTCGGGCGGGAGGGACTCCAAGGGCAGCAACGCACTTGTGACTTTTGAGTTGCAGGTGTCCATGGACGGCGGTAGTGACCCGTCTGCTCGTTTGCCCCCTTATAAAATAAAAATACCCTTTTTAACCTTAAATGAAAAAAATATAAAATTAAGTAAGGAATAAATAACAGGTATTAAAAGTAACGCCATTTGTAAAAGTGAACTTTTATTTAGATTCGTTTGTTTGTGTGTACGATATCAGAACTAAGATAAATGAAAAACAAACTAACAATGATTGTTTATAAACTACAGTCAATAAAGCCGTTAGCCGCGTTCGCATAGAATTTAAAAAGCATTGCCTTAGTAGTACGGTATGCGATTGCAGTCCATGAGCCCTAGGGTTTGATTTCCGGACCGGGCAAAATTTAATCGGGTTTTTTTTTTCCGAGAGGAAAAATAGCCTAAGTTAATCCTTATATAGACAGATAATAGTAATATATTATCAAAATCAATCCAAATATTTAAACTAGTTTTTAGGCATGGGTGGCGTGCTAATAACCGTAAGCATTGTTTTTTTTTAATGTCTTTAAATTTTTGCTTAATGAAAGTAACCAACGCCGCTCATGAACGTCTGCAACTCAGGAGTCACAAACGCGTTGTCGGCCTTTTAGAATTACGCTATTTCTTTATTATTATTTGATTTCACACATACTAAATGTTAATTTCGACTTGGTACCTCATAACGTTCCTGAAAAAAAAAGTGTCTACGGAGACAGACATACAGATATTGAAGTGTTTACATAAATATATCTTTTAGTTCTTTTGAGGGATGGAACACTATAAATAACAAGGTACGAATGAAATTACATTCCAAACCAACTAACGCCGTACATTAAAGCTGAAACTAGGACGAGACAACAACGCCAGTATACACTCAAAGTTTGACGTCCAAGTTCTGTTTTATTATAGACGACACCTGAATAGGTGCTTGAAACTCGCTTCAATTTAGCTCACTTAAGTTTGGATATTTAATTAAGAGTTAGTTGGGAGGTCGAGCTATTGCACTGGAAATCGTGGGTAATATGCGCATTTTGAAGTGGTTTTATTAATCGAACACATTGATCAAGCCTTGTAATATACAGCAGATATTGTTGCTATAATAAGTAAGTTATTAGCGACGACGACGAAGGAAAACTTGACACAAGCCCTATACCAACCCGTCTGGCCAGCGTGGTATAGTAGGCCAAAACCTCCTTTCTAAGGAGAGGCTTATTTCCAGCAGTGGACTATTAAGGGCTGTTGATGATGTTTCTATATATAATATGCATGTATTTACAAAAAAAAAAAAGTATTTATATCAGTTGTCTATTACCCATAGCACAAGCTCTGCTTAGTTTGGGACTAGATGGCGTTGTGTGAATGTGGTAGACTATTATTATTATTATATTATTTAGGAGTAAGCAAATTCAAATGTAACTAAGAAAGGGCATAACAACTAAACAGTAGAACATTATATTAAGAGAAAAAGCCGTCGTAGAAATAAGTTAAATTAAGAAATTATGTAGTAGATTAAGCATTAGAAATATAAGAAAGCTAAAGAGATTAGGTTCCGTAATTGTACTGTAAAACAGGGTAGAACAAGCACAAGTTGGTCTAGAATGTACAAAGACAGCTTGTAAAGAAAATGTACAGCTAGAAACTACATGAGTACTACACATGCTTGCTCAGAATGTACAGGAGCAGCCGGTGAGATTATTGTAATCATAATTCAAATATTGGTGAACGTAGAATAGAACCTTACCAGGGTCATATCCAAAATACTGTAGTATTATATAAGTAAGCGTATAACGAGCTGTGACACTTATACGAGTCACAGGATGCAGAATAAAAAATAAAAAGAAAAACAAACAAAAAAATATATACAGTAGATTAGATTTAGATTTATTTGAACAGAAAGGGGTTTTCTTTAAAAATACGAATAAATCCTAAATAGTTGAAACGACTTCAAACAATACTAACAAAGATCACTAAAAACCTAGCAGCAATGGTGGTTGTTTTGTTAACATTTTTTTAAGATTTCCGTTGTCTGTCTCCTAAACTCTTAATCAGATCTTTATGAAATATAAATGGGACCATTTCGGAATAGGCTCCTTCAAAACAAAATAAGAATTTTGAAAATCCGTCTATATATGACGGAGTTATGCCCGAACATACAAAAACATATATATACATAACCCCCCCCCCCCCCCCCCCCCCCCCCCCATTAAGTAAGTATTAAAAACATTAGAGATATTTATCCACAGCATGACGCACGTGGCGGTGGAGCTCACCACTTAATTAAAACATAAAGCGAGTTGAGGAAATAACTTCGTAGTTTTTATTTTTTTATATCTTTCATGAATTTATCTTATTTTTCTATGAATTATATTTTCCAATTAATTAATAAAAATAATTAATATTAATTAATATCAATTAATCAATCATTTATTCAGATGTTGCCAAGCATATTTAAAAGGTCGCCATGTTTCGCCAATGGGCATACAAAACAATAAAAGTAATTCATTACTCCTTTTACAATACAACTGTTTAAAGTTCTGTAATAACATACTTATTGAATTCAACAAAATAGACGTTGAATTGATTTCTTAATAAAATAATATATTGATAAATGACGATTAATTTGGAAAAATGTTCAAATAATTTTAAATGACCAACTTAATATGTCAAATAATTAACAATAAAAAATTACAAACTAAATATGTCAAAATATTGAAAAACGAATGTCAATTTACTAATGCAACAACAGCTTTTAATAGTTCACTGCTGAAAACTATTTCCAAAATCTCCTCTGCAACACAGTACAAATAAAAAAGTAAAACAGTTAATCTATCACTCCTTTAAAGCTTCATCAACTAGCATCATCACTTCAAGCCACGCTATCACCAGATTCATCTAAATGTGCATTAACAAAGTCTTATAAAAGTTATCCTCCGACGCATACAGTCTATACGGGGTCCTCGGCTTGTCGTCGCATCTAATTGGCTTTGAGCTATCTCAAAAGGGTAGGGTATATGGGAGTGTTGCCATTGGTGACGACACGGCGCAAATATTTTCCTTCTTTATATTTAAAATTAGCTTTGGTTTTAATGATAATGGTTTTTAAATATTTTTTGACTTATTTAGGCGACATCAATTTTATTTCCTATTGTCATCGTTCAAATGCAAATTTGATCCGATTTGATGCAAATATTGTGGTGTTCGGTTAATACACGAATTGTAATGATCGCCTTACAGATTCATTTCTACCAATCTTCTTCTGTATTTAACTTATCCATATTACATATTAATAGTTAGTGATCACTAGGTGTGTTTGCCACCTTGAACACAACAGTGTTCAATAAACCAATAACAAACTCATAGTAATAACCAAAATAAATTCTTTCATTTATGATTAATAGCAGCCTTTTGTATACAGATTTAAAAAAAAAAAAATTGGCTTATTAATAGGCAAGGTTGATCCTATTTTAATTTGGAGAAAATATTCCACCTCTAAGCGCTGTAAATTAAAGGATGGAGAATTGAACTTCTCGAAATTTATCATGATTTATGTACATTGAAATATAAATAACCTCAAAATTGTCTGTGAAATTCGCTTTACCTTCTGAAATATACTGCATTTACAAAGTTTGGAAGCGAATGTTAACACAGTGAACATTTTATGTACACCCAGTTCCCACAGTTGGGTGTAAGGGTATCCGAGTTACACCCAACTTCTTAACCAGTTTACTTGTTCGGCACTAGTTTGTGTTGTAATATGAACGTTCAGTTAACAAGATAGTTTTCGATTAAACTGAAAATTGATTATTTAACTACGGTTACCTAGATTTACTTTGAAAATCGACTAACAATTTTAAATCAAGTAAGAAAATCGAAATTGATCAAATCGACAGTGTTGTTCTTGATTTAAAATCGAGTAAGAAAATCGAAATTGATCAAATCGAATGATCTCTCGTTGCTATTGTTGCTAAAGTAATATTATCTTGCACAAGAATATTTTTATCACAAATAAGAGTGTACTGGGTGACTTCGAAAAGTGGGGCTCAATTTGTTAGCTCCTTATTTTTTATTAAATTGTTTTCGATTACTCAAAACAAACTGAACTGATTTCAAAAATCTTTTAGTTTTTGCTTCAATGGATACATCGGACATTAGGTACCTCGGATTTAAATCCAAACAAACAAAAGATCGGAGGTCGCTCGCCTCGCTTGGTCGGAGGATCCTCCCTTTGTGCTGGGAGACATGACACCCGTTCCTCCACACCGACCACAGCAAATAAAGCAAGACAGCAACCCTGGAAAGAGAAGAAAAACTTGACACAAACCCTGTACCAACCCGTCTAGCAAGCGTAGTATCGTAGGCCATAACCTCCTTTCTAAGTATGTCCAGCAGTGGACTGCTGCTCTACTAATAACTGCTGCTTCTGACTATTAAAGGCTGTTGCTCGAAACAAAAGAAAAACTGTACTTTGATTGAATTTATTTTACCTAAAAAAAATATCAAGAAAAAGAAATTTTTTCATGTACCTATCGACTTCGAAATGGAAAACGACGCCCGGTACTTAAGCTCACATTGACATCCACTACAGAGGGCCATTCATACCGCTCAAAATATTGACAACCCCCTTTCATTCTACACTGAAAAGCTGCGGAGAAAAAAGGAGACCCGATTTTTCCCTACTTAGCTTCCTCCTTGAATAGAGCGCGTGTGGAGCCGAATAAGCCTTTTGCGCTCGCATTGCAGTTCGGCCTTATAAAAGGATGTTTTCGTTGCAAATTGCAACGAGTGTGTGTGACGAAAACCGACGACCGAATTGAATGTGAGCTCAAGTCTTCTTTGGTTGAGTGTCTCAGGCAAGGTAGATGGAGTGGATATTTGTAGCTACAAAATGTTACTAACTGTGTGTAAATAATAATACTTCGTTTTTAGGGTTCCGTACCTCAGAAGGTAAAAAAGGAATCCTAATAAGATCACTTTCTTGTCTGTTTGTCCGTCTGTCTGTCTGGTCGTGTGTCACCACCGATTTTCTCAGGAACCGGTAGACCTAGCAAGTTAAAATTAATACCAGATACTAAGGTCTATGGTCCCTATTAGGTGTATAAAAATGAAGATCCTTAGTCAACACTATAAAAAGATATGGGCAAATTTCGATTTTTCAGATTTTTCTCTTTACTTGTGCTGTAAGACCTTGCTTTTAACCAAAATTGACAATTCTAGGTCAACCGAAAGTAAGGTTTGTAAATGGATAGAATTAAACTTTTTTTTTTTTTTTTTCCGTGCGGAAGTCCCCTCGGATACCACCTGTCGGTGGCATGTCGGACACGAACCGACTAAAACCGCACGCCGTCTCGGGTACTAGGATAGAATTACCCTATAGGTTTTGGGTCGAAAACCTATATGGTAATTCCCGTTGACCTACAATCACGAAATTTGCCAAAAAGAAACGTCTTACAGCACAAATAAAGGAATAAAAAAAGTTGAAAATTAACATAAATTTTGGTACTTACAAATTTTCGCGAAAATTTACCTAAAATTTGGGTAGGTACGGAGTTCGACTCGTACCTGACCGGTTTCTTTTAGCTTTTTAAATAGCCTTATTTCGATGTTAGCTAGTTTCTCATAACTTTTACGCTATATCTGCATACCCTCGTTTTGATGATTTAAACGTAAAATTTCGAAACAAAGCTGTTACCATTATTGAGTTATAATATACTACGTACTATTACGAGTAATTCACTGGTCACCGTTAATATGTATAACTAGCTGAGACCCGCAGTGTTACCCGCGTTTGTTGTTATAACCGCGGGCAACGCCGCGGGGCGAAGCTAGTCTAAAAAACGTAGCCTAAGTTACTCCTTATGTCATCAGCTATCTGCCAGTGAAAGTGCCGTCGAAATCGGTCCAGCCGTTCCAGAGATTACCCGGAACAAACAGACAGACAGACAACAGTAAAAAATGTTATTTTAGCATATGTACCGTGTAAACATACATATGCATTTATTAAAAAGCGGTAATTTAAATATTACAAACAGACACTCCAATTTTATTTATTTGTATAGAAGATTTGTTTTTGTTATTTTAATAATTTAAGACATTATTAAAACAAAGTGTAAAATGAGTTGGGATTATTTTATTTCTGTACTAGCTGACCCGCGCAACTTCGTCTGCGTCTCTCAATAGTAATAAATTTTCTCCGTTTTTGAAACATTCTTCATTGGTTCTCCGCTCCTATTAGTCTTAGCGTGATGATATATAGCCTATAGCCTTCCTCGATAAATGGGCTATCTTACACTGAAAGAATTTTTCAAATCGGACCAGTAGTTCCTGAGATAAGCGCGTTCAAACAAACAAACAAACAAACAAACAAACAAACTCTTCAGCTTTATAATATTAGTATAGATTATTTTTAATTTCTGTATTATTTTTAATGTGTTTATTAAGAAAATATAAACACTATTTATTTTGTTTCCATTATGTTGTTCATCATTTTTTGACTGCCTCGATGGTGCAGTTGTAACGTATGCGACGGCTGTTCTGAGGTCTCGGTTTCGATTCCCGGGTCGGATCTTTGTTTCGGAGTTTGGGTGTTTTCTATGTATAACATGTATGTATTTTCAAAAAAAGTATTCTATCAGTCAATCTAGCTTTCATAGTACAAGCTCTGCTTAGTTTGAAGCTAGATGGCGTTGTGTGAGATGTCCGAAATATGACATTATTATTATTTTTGTCAGTCAAATTTAATTTTTAGAGTTTTAGTAATTCTTTGCTAAATTTGCCAATGGATATTAATCCTCTGAAACTATTTCTTTACATAAACTTATACTCAATTAATTGTTCTTAGTTATGAAATTTATATTAACCAACCAAAAAATCCTTAAATGCTGCATAAAATTGCAACAAATGAAAATTATTTGCATATTTCTCTAGCTCTAACACGGTACGGATTAAGTCGTCACGTTGCCACAATATTTCTTTCAGCCACAGAGATAACACTTAAAAAAAATAAAAAATAAACACGCCATTTATAATGTTTATTGTTATACTGAAAAAACATATTTTCATTTTACACTGTTCTATATTTTTAACCTAAAAATGAGGGGTGTTATAAGCTTAACCTGTGTATCTGTCTGTCTATCTGTGGCATCACAGCCCTCGAACGTATGGACCAATTTCGATGCGGATATTTTTGTTTGAAAGCCGATATGATCGAAATGGTTCTTAGCTATAAATTTTGAAGATCATCAGCTCACTTCCTAGGTGATGAAGGAACTCCACTGGTCCGATTGATCTGAAATTTAGTATACTATTACTTGGATGGTATTTTCACGACATGGTAACCTGGAACATGCTGCTGCTTCAAGTTGTCTGCGGGATAGCATATATACCATGTTTGGTCTTTATACTGTTTTTTTTTTTGTGTCCGGGTTTTTGATATTATGTTATTTTTTAATCTATACTAATATTATAAAGCCAAAGAGTTTGTTTGTTTGAACGCGCTAATCTCAGGAACTACTGGTACGATTTGAAAAATTCTTTCAGTGTTAGATAGCCCATTTATCGAGGAAGGCTATAAGCTATATATCATCACGCTAAGACCAATAGGAGCGGAGCACCAATGAATAATGTTTCAAAAACGGAGAAAAATTATTGCTATTGAGAGACGCAGACGAAGTTGCGCGGGTCAGCTAGTTTCATTATAAACCTCATACGTAATTTAAACAGATGCTTGCCTTAACTGACCGATTGATACATTAACAGCCCAATACAGCCCACTTTACATATTCCTATAAAAACATAACTTCGGTCCCATTACATTTTCACAAAAATAATTACCCATCACATTCGATTCTATAAATAACTTAATAAATAACATTGACCATTTTAACATTGCATTACCAGTTTCCTGTGAGCCGGAGGAATGTACATCATTTCTTTCGCATCCGAAACAGTATTTAAAAATTCTACAGCAGAACATTCGTAGCCTTAACTGTAACTTTCAAGAGATATGTATTTTGCTCAAAAGACTGACTCTGACCTGTGATATTGTGGTTCTCTCTGAATGTTGGTTATCTAAAGTAGTAAACTTGCCACAACTTGCTGGTTATAAAGCATATAAAACTACAGACAATTATAACCAAAACGATGGCGTAGTTGTATACACAAACTGTGACCTTGAATGCACCGTGGAAGAGCCCTCCCTATCGGAAGCAAATTGCTTAACAATCAAAATAAAAAATCACACTGTATTAATCGCCATTTACAGACCTCCTACTTTTAAATCACTCGAAATTTTTTTTGACTCTTTACACGGCTTACTACAGAGTGTCTCAACATTTAAGAATATCATCATAGTTGGCGATATAAATATAGACCTAATAGGAACTGGTCATGAAACCTTAACGTATTTGGATACAATATCATTCCACGGTCTTCTTCCTGCCATTAGCACCGCTACTAGAGGTAAATCCTGCCTAGACCACGTCATATTGAAAACGAAACTTAATGCATTTACCTTTTCATTGGGTACTAGTATTACCGATCATGAAGCCATACTATTTTGCATTAAAACTAATGTATCCAATACAAAACCCATAAAAATGAAACAAAAGCTTATAACGGACCGAGAAAAATTAAAATCAGAATGTCTTACATACAACTTCCTCAAAATTTATCAGGAAACAAATTTGAATACTGCTACCAACAACTTTATTAATACTTTACAACACCTAATTGAAAAAAACTCAATAAAACGTTTGATCCCTAGAAGTAAATATATAATCAAACCTTGGATTACTCCTGGCATCCTCCGCTGTATTCGTACGAGAGATAGAATGCACAAAAAAATAAAAACAGACAAGGATAACATCATATTGAAAATAACATATTTGAGATACAGAAATTACTGCAACAATCTAATTAAAAAACTTAAAAAACAATATTTCAGTGATCAGTTAATAACATCAAAAAATAATACAAAAAGGCTCTGGTCTACCATCAAAACAATAACAAATAACAATAAAACAAAACAGGCACCACTTCAACTAATAATTGACGAGGTTCCCAAATCCTCAGTCAACAAAATAAATGAATATTTCTCAAAGATAGGTAAACAATTGTCAGACCAAATACCTTTACACCTCCCTCCCTTCATAAAATCCTCAAAACCTCCGCTAAGATCGTTTGTTCTGTTACCTACGAACAACGAAGAAGTTGAAAAAAACATTAAGCTATTAAGAAGTGATTGCGCTCCTGGGTGGGATCAGATCAGTGCGGAGATTTTAAAAGTAACATCAGAATCTATAACACCGGTTCTCACCCATCTGTTGAACCGTTCTTTTGAGGAGGGAGTGTTTCCTGATGCATTCAAAAGAGCTGTGGTACATCCAATACATAAGGCGGGTGACAGAGGCAGTGTCAGTAACTATAGGCCTATTGCGATATTAACAGCGTTGTCAAAATTATTTGAACGTATTATTAATAATAGACTAACTCAATACTTAGACCATAACAATCTACTATCATCGCATCAATATGGTTTTAGAATTGGCCGTTCGGCTGAAAACGCAGTTTTTGACCTCGTCAACTGTATTGTTGGTAAATTAGACAACAAGGGTAAATGTTTAACCATATTTCTTGACCTTGCAAAGGCCTTTGACACTGTCTCTGTCCCCAACCTGGTACAGAGGCTCGAGGATTTTGGTATCAGAGGCACACCGGCATCATTGATATCTGACTACTTAAATAATAGAACCCAATGTGTAAAGGTGGGACAGTATGTCAGTGATGTACTGCCAAATGATTTTGGAGTGCCGCAGGGCAGCATTATGGGTCCAACTCTCTTTCTCTGCTACATCAACGAGCTCAGTAATCTAAAAATTAAAAATTGCCGTATATCGACATATGCAGATGATACTGCTCTTACGTTTTTCGCTGATTCTTGGAATGAACTTTTTGAAATTGCTCAAATTGGATTTAACACTGTGTGTCACTGGCTATTATCAAACTCACTTACCCTTATGAAAGTAAAACTAAATACATTAACTTCTCAATACAAAACACAATCGATATAACAACCCACAACTACAATATTGTTGCACATAAATGTAACTTCCCACCAATAGCTACTTGCAACTGTCCCATCATTGAACGCACTCAATGCCTAAAATACCTTGGAATCGAAATAGACGCTAACTTAACCTTTGCAACACACATTCGTACTTTATCACAAAGGATACGCAAACTAGTTTACATCTTTAAAGAGCTCCGATATGTCGCAGAGAAACAAACCATAAGGATGGTTTACAACGCCATGGTGAAATCTATTTTGAGCTTTTGTATTACTGCTTGGGGAGGTGCTTGTAAATCCAATATGTTAATCATAGAAAGAGCTCAGAGGATGATATTAAAGGTGAGTACATTTAAACCTCGTTTATTCCCTACTACTAAACTTTATAAAGAAACTCATATGTTGACTGTACGACAACTATATATCCTGCTAACCATCCTTCACAAACATTCGAATTTGTCTCCAGATAGAACAAACCGTACAGCCCAATCCCGCAGAAATTATGCAATATGTGAGCCGATACGAACTCGTACTACCTTCGCACAAAGATTTTATATGTTTCGTGGATCTAAGTTGTTTAATAAAATAAATAAATTAATACCCATAGTAAACTGTACAAAGATAGAATGCAAAATCAAAATAGAAAAGCTGCTTCTCAATCTAAACTATTTAGAAACAGAAAAGTTGATAGAGATAGTGGCGTAGTCAGTCTTAAACTTAATAATTGTATACACACATATATATCTAACACACACACCTACACTCACACACACACACACACACACACACACACACACACACACACATGCGCGCATACACACGCATGCATACATAAATATCCACGCTCAAAAACAGCATTGATAATATAACTGTGAATTCATTTTGGGGGGCCTGGAGCTCTAAAATACAGGCCTAGGCTTAGTTTGGGCTCCAGATCTCCCATAAATTACCAATTAAGCTAAATAATTGTCAACTTATATATTAAGATTTGTGTAATTTGTGGAGATAAAATAAAAAAAATTAAAAAAAAAAAAAAAAAAAAATTTACGCAGAGTCTAAACTTAGGCAGCTGATGATTTTTATGTTGTAAGTACCCAGTAAGAAAGAAGTTTTGGAAATGATACAAGAATCGAATGACTGCAAAGATAGCGTAGTGGTTTAAGCGGTCGCTATGTCGCTTACTATTGGGACGACTCGGTATAATAATAAAATGAAAAATAATATAATATATTCTACCACATACACACAACGCCATCTAGTCCCAAACTAAGCAGAGCTTGTACTATGGCTACTAGACAACTGATATAAATACATATATACTTTTTTTTTTGTAAATACATACATATTATACATAGAAACACCCAGACCAAATCAAACATCAAATGTTCATGCACACAAATGTTTGACTTGAGCGGGAATCGAACCCGCGACCTTTGGAATAGCAGTCCGTTACACAAACCACTACGCCATGACATGGCCAGCTGGACAATCCATCCCTCTCCTATCAAAGAACAAAGAACCTTGATGAGAACATGACAAAACAGACCTAACCAGCTGCCTGATTACTTATTAGCTTTTATCACCAAGAAACAAACGCAAAGTAATAACCTTACTCCTACTCTTTAGTACAATAGGAAACAGTTCAATATCAGAAATATATAATTCATGAATCACAACCAAAAAATAAATACAATATAAAAAGCAAGATTTCACATTTTAACACTT
The DNA here is from genome assembly GCA_902825455.1 of Arctia plantaginis. Taxonomy (NCBI): domain Eukaryota; kingdom Metazoa; phylum Arthropoda; class Insecta; order Lepidoptera; family Erebidae; genus Arctia; species Arctia plantaginis. The sequence goes on along the minus strand of CADEBD010000386.1, from coordinate 440,603 downwards.
TACAAAGTACAGTAAAGCCCCGTGTTTGCTCAACAGCGTGAAGCAACGAGTTACGGGCCCTTGCACCTCAAGCGCTTAAGCACTTCGAGCGATCGTTCACGTTCCGAGGGGAAGGAAGTGTAATTTTACAGAGCAGATGCTATCTGCTGGAGCGCTGAATAATGAATGTAGTTTCCAACTGGTCGGAATGCTTTATTGATTAGAGCAGTGATAGTAAAAGAAGGAAACTTGTTTTTATTTTTATGTTAAGTGTGAATTAAAGTGCTTTAGGAGTTGCTACTTTATTGTTTTTTTTTTTAATTTAAAAAGTTTCTTTAACTTATTTATGGATGCTCTTTTTACACGCTATATATGAGCTTCACTTGTATGTTTGTTTGTATGTTTGTAATCGACTCCTTTGGGCGTGATTTTGACTGACTTTAAACGGTCAGAATTCGTTCAAACTTTGTAGATATATCGAGGACCGATGACAATACACTAATTAAAAAGAAATCGTTTTAAAAAACTGAAAAACACGCTTTCTATTGAAAACCAAATTAAAAAAAATAGAAAATAAATTTGAAAAAAGCGTGGGGTGCTTTTTACTATTGACAACAAGCACCCAACGCTTTTTTAAAATTTATTTTCTATTTTTAGTTTGGTTTTCTATAGAAAGCGTGTTTTTTAGTTTTTTAAAACTATAATTTTTTCATACTTTTATTATGTCATGATATTTAGTTATTTAAACTGACGCGGATTATTACACTCACGTAATAGTGACTGGCCTGTCACTTAAGTATATTTAGCTTTTACCAGTGTATACTTAAGTACCATCACATCACCATCATCATCAACAGCCTTTAATAGTCCACTGCTGGACATAGGCCTCTCCTTAGAAAGGAGGTTTTGGCCTTCTAGACCACGCTGGCTAGACGGGTTGGTATAGGGTTTGTGTCAAGTTTTCCTTCTTTTTGCAGTGCTGGTGTCCTGCGTTGTTTTGTGCCCTTAGTCGGCTCTTACGACAACCACGGGATGGATTGGGGTAGTGACATTCCGTATTCTTAATCCGTCACTACACGGACATTATTATATATATTATTTATTTATAAACATTTTCAACTTGTTTGAAGGTTAGTAATTTGCTTCCAGTAGAAAGAACACTGCAGAATACATTGAGAGTATACAACATTTTGTTGGAACGAAGTTCCTTATCGCGCGTTGTGAAAGGGGGCTAGACGGAAAAAAATCTCACAAAAAGTTGTAACGACACTTTTATGTCAGTCATTCAGCGCCATCTATCGAATAGATAGGAAATCATTACTTTCATCTCAGTATTTATTTTGAATTGTCACTTGTCAGTCATTCAGCGCCATCTATCGAATAGATAGGAAATCATTTCTTACCAATTTTTTACCAATGTATAAATTGTTTTAATTAGAAACCAACTTAAAAATATGTAGGTAATAGTCGCTTTCATAGATGGCGTTGTAATTAAAATCGTGTCGAATCAGTTTTACTCGATCGTCACAACTTTGTTCCTATCGGGTGTCCCACGACACCACACGGCATTTTTTTATTATAATGTCTACAATTCGTTTTTAAATACCAAATTAATATAGCATTATAACCACGAAATTTTCATATGACAAACTACGCTATCACAACAGTTTCAGAATTATTAACCATCAGTTAGGCTGGTATAACCGAATCATAAAAGTTGGTAGCCAGTTCGTAACTAAACCAATCTTGTTTTACAACCTCTAAAACGGGCAGTATAAATTGATGCGATAAATATAGTACTAGTAGTTAAATACCTACGTTTTGGTAAAACCTTTAAAATTAATACTGGTAAGGATATTGGTATAAATTGTATAAACCTGAATGTTATGAAGAAGTATCACATCAACAGCATTAAATAGTCCACTGCTGTACATAAAGAGAGGCCCTCTTTAGAAAAAAGGCCTACTATACCACTCTGGCCAGACGGGTTGCTATAGGGTTTGTTCCAAGTTTTCCTTTTTTTCTCAGTTGTCCTGCATGATTGTCCCCTTAGTCGGCTCTTCAACGGGATGAATAGGGGTGGTGATACTCCGTGTTCTTAATCCGTCACCACACGGCAGAATGAAGAAGTATGGTGGAAAGGAATAGGTCGGATATACGGAAAAGTGACGTAAGTCTATTGAGTTACAGAATCGACACCAGCTTGTCTTTTTCCCATCAAAATGCTTTTTCGATCGGCGCAACGTATCACAGCAAAGTGTTTTGCAGGGTTCTTTCTGTGATTAGCAATCTGCTTGATGCTTGCAATGCTAGGGTATTCGTTTACAGACGGGGAAAAAGCAAACTGGTAAACCTTTTAACCTTTTTTTTAAGTGAAGAAGCTTGGGTTAGAAATACTAAATGTATCTTAGGAATGAATTGACAAAACAGTCTCAACACAACCCGACTGAGTGTTTTTATATTATACTAGCTAGTACCCGCGACTTGCTTGAAATTTGAAAAGCGCTGCCTTAGTGGGTTCTATGCCCGGACCGGACAAAATTTTAAAGGGTTTTTCTGAGAGGAAAAATAGCCTAAGTTATTCCTTATGTAGACAGCTACCTGGCAGTAAAATATTATCGAAATCGGTCCAGCCGTTTAGAAGATTACCCGGAACAAACAGACGGAAAGACATAAAAAAAAACTGGTTTTTAGAAATTATGTATGTTTATTTATGTATGTGCGTTATAAATGTGTTGGGTATACTTCTGTACTTCCACTATATCAAATTAAATATTTAATTTTTGCACCTACTCCGCCGTCCGCCGTTATACAACACGAGCATTAATTAAAAAAAAATGTCATGGGTGTGGAAAAGTAATGAGACTGTTTTTGATCCCGTCTGTCGAAGGATGATATCGGTGATGGGTCGAAGGTGATATCTTGGTGATCGGTTTGTTTAATAGTGTATAATATTACATAGACTGTGACTCGGTGACGTCGATGATGCTGATGAAAATAATGACATGATACTTATCCCTTGTAATAATAAATAGAGGTCAATACAGGCTCATGACCATGACACTATCAGGTTACTTTTATCCAATACCTAACTTCTGCAATTACGTTTAAGTCAGTTTTAGTTTGTACTTGACTCCTGACTTTGACCTTAAGTAACTTCTTACCATCAGCCACACCTAGTCTTTGTAGATTAAAAAAAAATTAAACGTCATTGAAAAAAAATTAATTTCCGCATTTAACATACTGCGATTTACATAAAAATAACCTTTAGAAGGTTCTTTACACGTTTAAGAATAATATCATTCCATCTACGCGCTTGTAACAAAGAAGATGGATTTTCAATCGAATGCTCAGACTATCGTACAATCAGTTACAAGCAGACACCGTGTTTAACACAATAGTTATACGTATGCTGAGCATAGGTGAACAAGCGGGTTGATTTCTCGATACATCTTGACACGATAGTCGATAGATATTCCCTCAGTGTCATGTACGACGCAAATCTTTTACAAATTACTTTTAGATACGACGAACAATCGGATTCCTGATTCAAGTTTGAAATTACTTAAAATGGAAAGTTAACATTTGTTATTCTATTATATATTCTGATTATCTTGTCTTATAGCAGTCTCTCATTTAAGGCGAAAGTCCGAGCTCGATTTCTCGACACTCTAGCAGATTTATCACATCCCTAAAGTTTTATATAGTGTATTATATGTATATATATATATGTATGTAAGTCAGCAAGTATATATGTATGTGTATCTCAGTATGTATGTATGTATATCTGTCACACTGTTTCTGTCCATATCCTTAATTATTATTATCTCGTTATATATAAAACTTAATTTCTAGTTTACCTACTCAGACATTTCCTCACCACCCAAAGTTGGGCTGGGAATAAATGCCTGTGGCATTAAGTCCGCCATTGTACAATGAATTGTTGTTTGTGCAAAAAGAATAAAATAAATAAATATTATATTTCATTGTATTATATTTATAAATTTCATTTCATTCAACTTTATAATGACATTTCTTTTTTATATGACAACTCCCGCATTATTAATCATAATATATATTTCTCCCATATGCATAGCAATATTAAAGATAAAAAGCACATCTGATAATTGAGAGACTGGTTTCCGAGAAAGGAAAAAACCTGTATTATGGATAACCAGGCCACCATTCTACAGTCAAAACATAGTCTGAAGTCCAACATTGTACAGGTAGCATTAATCTGTAGGCAGAGCAAGATAAGACAAAAATACATCTAATGCAGTAGCGTATAATCCATGAAACGCCCATAAAATCAATCAATTACTTACTGAATCAATATTTCACACTACGATATATCGTTTGTACTAAAAGTAGTGTCATCAGTTGTCCTCAATAAGAATTCACAAACAAGAAACTGGATCTTTTGGGCAGGTGTCGGACGACAAAAACCCTGGACCCCCGGGGGCTGTCCTCTCCGTGTCACCAATCGTGACCTTAAGTTATAAAAAGTAGCGAAAACATTGTCTGATCAGGTGCTCTTTAAGCTGAAGAAGAATCATTACATTTAAACTATATCACCTTACAAAAAGTAGTTCTGTACAGTGAGTTTAATTGTAAAATAGAAAATATATATTTGCATTTACATTTGTGAAGTCCGTGTGGTGACGGATTAAGAATACAGAGTGTCAGCACCCCTATTCATCCCGTGGGTGTCCTAAGAGCCGACTATGGGGGCAAACTACGCCGGACAACAGCACCGTAAAGAGAAGGAAAACTTGACACAAACCCTATATCAACCCGCCTGGCCAGCGTGGTATAGTAGGGTCAAAACCTCCTTTCTAAGGAGAGGCCTATATCCAGCAATGGACTATTAAAGGCTGTTGATGTGATGTGATGATGCCATTACACAGTGACCAAAGAAATTTTATAAACTTTGTAACTATTCCAATATTACCATGTCAATGGTATACAAATATTATTTAATTTAATATCTTCGAAGCAGCGGCTATTTAGGATACGTAGTCGATGTTTCTAAAATTTGTTTTTCATTGTTAAAATATTTTCCTAGTAAATAGAATTATTAAACAATAAATACTTTTTTAATTTTCTAATGGAAGTTTCCTGGCTTTGAAACGTGATTATATATTCTTATCGATAACAAACAACAATTTTTTTTCATAAATTTACAATTTTCACATAACTATTTGACTTTGAAGGATAAATGATTGGTAGATTGTGGCTTTCATTAATCATGAATATATCTGGAAAATACATCTCCAGATATTATAAGCTAGCAGAGGTTTCAAATTTTTCATCTAAAAATCATTATTAGAAGAATATTTATCGGGACTTTTTAGATAAACTTTAAAAAAAGCAGGGACGAGTTAGGTTACGTTGACTCCATATTTTTGCTACTGTCATTGACTCCGCTGTTGATTTTTTTTTTTACATACAACTCCATCTAGTTTTCAAACTAAGCAGAGCCATGTACTATGAAAGCTAGATTGACTGATAGAATACTTAAATACTTTTTTGTAAATAAATACATATTATACATAGAAATCACCCAAGCTCCGAAACATATATTTACTCGACCCGGGAATCGAACTCGAGACCTCAGAGCAGCAGTCGCATACGCTAACACTGCACCACCGAGGCAGTCAAGTTTACAACCAATACAATTCGTAACTATCAGGTTTTGATATTAATTTCTACGAAAATAGTTTCAGGTCAATAATTCTCATAGTTGGGCCTGTAAATATTTAATGCCGCCATTTGTCTGTGTAAGTTTATGACTTAAGCCCCGTCCAAACTCCTGACAAATTGAATCTTGCTTGTCCGCCCAGGGCAGACAAAAGGGCGATTCGCATTTTATTTGCCATCTGATTCCGTCCAGGGGCCGCTTCATTTTCATCACCCAACACTAATGGGATTCAGTTACTAAGATAACAGATTTATACATTTGTTTACTTAGTTATATTTTGATTTAGAAAATAGATTTGACCTATAATTATAAGGAACATTGGATGTTTATTTTCATTATGATTAGATTGCTAACAAATCATAAGCAAAACCCTACCATCTTGTTTTGTTTTTTCCTTTCTTTTTCTGTGGCATTGTGTAAAATAAGGATTTAACAATTTTTTTTTTTGTTAAATTATATTTTTGTATTTTTTTGTGACGGATTAAGTCACTACCCCAATTCATTCCGTGGGTGTCGTAAGAGCCGACTAAGGGCACAAAACAACGCAGGACGCAAACCCTATATCAACCCGTCTGGCCAGCGTGGTATAGTAGGCCAAAGCCTCCTTTCTAAGGAGAGGCATAAGTCCAGTGGTCTTCCTCGTCGCAAACCAATTTGCGTACACTTTTTCACAAGAAGTAAAGGACATACAAAACACGTATGTGACGATACATTTTAAAATAGAGAATCCTATGTTAAACCACCGGTAATGTGTATGAAAAGTTAGTCGGTTACTTATAAATATAATAAAAAATATGGATAACAACAAATTATAGATAGTTCAACTCAGTTGTGCGCGCGGCCCTATGTGTGCGTGGGCTTGTAAATATACAACTTTCATTCGTGTGGCAGTGACGCGGCAGTCGGACGACGACTGAGTTGATCTGTTGAACTGAGTTGAACTATCTATACCAGGTTGCGATCTCATTCGCATGTCCAACTTAAAACTGATAGTTGATAAAGTGAGTCCTGTATTGGCAAAGCTGGATAACCTCTCTGTAGTACACGGCAAAATTGCCTACCAATTAATGGAATCAATAGTTCGCCCAAACCATAAAAGGCAGTCGTAAAATTGTTTCTAACTACAGGTCAATAGCTATATTGTCAAGTGTCGATAAAATAATGACGAAATGAATAGTTAGTCAATTAAATAAGTATCTAGTTAAGAATAAAAATGTACACAGCAGTCAACATGGTTTTATACAAGGGGAGCAGTAGAAATTATTTAATGCAGAATTCACTGATGAAATTAAAAGCTACTTAGAAGACAAGAAACTAGTAATTTTAATATTTTTTGATAACAAAAAAGCTTTCGATACTTTAGACACACTTCTACGCGCGATAGAGGAATGCGGTGTGGGAGAAACACTGAATAAATGGTTCTGTGATTATCTCACAGCGCGTTCCTACCGCGTGAAATTGACAGATACGTACAGTGACAAGATAGAAGTGAACTGCGGGGTAGCTCAGGGATCCGGATTTGGTCCTGTCAGCTACCTGATGCACGTAAATAGCCAATGCAATGTGTTGCAACACTGCACAGCGCACATCACAACGATATCGTCGATATTTGTAGATCAGTACAACAAGACATAGATTCGATCGCGAAATGGTTCCACAATAACGGTATTGGACTAAACTCCAACAAAACTAAATCACTTGTAATACATTCTCCCTACTCACAACTCTCTACTATATTCTTGCTTTCATAAGAATTTCACATCACATCACATCAACAGCCTTTAATAGTCCACTGCTGAACATAGGCCTCTCCTTAGAAAGGTCTTTCAAAAAATATATCTGTTATAAAGTCAGAATGTTATTAAATACATTTTATCATTTAAGTTACAAGGTTCATATTAGCACATTAAGATGTACATATATACAGGTCACTAGTGGATTCAATACTCGGTTATGCTTTCGACTGCTATGGTCTCACATTCAAAACATACATTGATAAACTAGAAGCAATTCAAATTAGGTTCATAAAATTACTTGTTAACAAAAACGGTAAGGAAAAATTAAAATTATGACACTAAATTGTATAAAATAATGTAGAATTCTACCAGTTACATTTAAACATAAGTACCAACTCTTAGTATATAATCATGGCAGTCGGGAGAATGACTTGAGGAAAGTCAGTAGTGAGTATAACACTCACTCATTGACCCACGGCAGATAGACTGTTCCAAAAGTACACAAATGTTATGGAGACAGAACTTAAAAAAATCGATTGCCTTATCATCTTAATAGACTGCCGTTGGACATCAGGGAAGAAACAGACAAAATTATATTTAAGAGGAAACTTAAAAGGATTTTTTTTTTTGATTTATTGTAATAAGTTACTGTTGTGTGTACCAACCTATAATAGTTTTTTAATAACTAAAATAAAATAAATGTACGGAGACTCGATCCTCCAGTCAAACCATCATCCCGGTTTTGAAGGACAAAGAATGTAACGTCATGTTCAAAAAATAAACACAAATAGAAGTTAAATAAATAAAAAAAAAAAAACATTCTTTTTGCTGAAGTATACAAAAGGATTTCCACAAACAAAAAGAGAGATATCAAATAAAACCAAGACTAATCATAAACCTATTATGATAACCATATAACTTTATCAAAGTTGTATATATCTGTTTAAGATTGGTTGAAATGTGGTAAGATTAAAAGATCGCCACATATTATGTTATTGGTTATTTCCACCCCACTTATCTCATAAAAATAAATAAACATCGCAAAATAGCACATGTTAGCTCAAAATTCCACTCATAACCGCATCAGTATTCAGCGACAACATTGTTATATGAAACTTACGAGGAAATCTTATATTTATCGTAAGATATCGGTCCAGTAAGACTGCTGTGTTGTTGTAGCAAATAACTAGATATCAAGAAAGGAAATTCTATCATTCCACTTCTGCGTCTAACTCATACTCAAAAATGTATAGATCGTAGATCAACACACCCACACACACACGCACACACACACACACACACACACACCACACACACACACACACACACACACACACACACACACACACACCACACATACACAAAAGCAACAATCTCTGTTTTGTCAAATAGCAAAATAAATTAAATAAAAATGATTCTAAGGAGAGGCCTATGTCCAGCAGTGGACTAGTATAGGCTGTTGATGATGATGATGGTACAAAGTCTATGATATGTCTGTACCGATCTACAATCGCCTGTTTCCAAGGGCTGGAGCCTTATGTGAAGAAAGGGCAAACAAACTCAATGCCACTCTTTTGTAATTTACAGATAGATACAATAGCATCATTAAATATACCATAATATTGTTTTGATGTGTGCCAGCGTGTCCGTTATTAAGGAATAAACGGAATAAAGATAATAAAGAGTAAAATAAGATTAAGAAAAAATATCAAATAAAAGAGACGTGAGAGAGAAGATCTAATAACATCTGTCTTTTTTTAACCATTTGTTATAATAGTATTTATTAAACTGTTTTCGGTAAAATTTTCTGTTTACTCATTGTGATATCATTTTAACCCAAAAAACAAAATAAAAAGAAAATTAAGAAAATTCAATGATTGATGATGAATGAATGACTCAGAATCATGGTCTGAATGCACTACGAGTATTTCAGTATTCGATACGATGTCCCATACACCCTGTATATATGTATGTATGTATATTCTATTTGTGTGTATTACTAATGTACATTCACCCTATTCATCCCGTGGGTGTCGTAAGAGCCGACTAAGGGAAAAAACTACGCAGAACAACAGCACTGCAGAGAGAAGGAAAACTTGACACAAACCCTATACCAACCCGTCTGGCCAGCGTGGTATAGTAGGCCAAAACCTCCTTTCTAAGGAGAGGCTTATGTCCAGCAGTGGACTATTAAAAGCTGTTGATGATGACTAATGTATGTAATGTCAGATTCGTCTAAATGCGCCAGGTCTATCGCAGTCTATCCAGTGTTTGTGTGTTAGTGTTACGATGACAAGAAATCTGCAGTCTCTTAAAACGATTACATAACTGCAGTGCGTTCGTTCATAATTAGTAAACATCCATAAAAACATGAGCAATAAACAGTATACCGTCTCCGATTTTGACTCAATCATGAACGTATTTAAAATAGCATATCGTGTATTTTTTTTATAGATATATTTTATAATCACTGTAACCAAATCTTATGAAAGTCAAATAAGAAGACGGAGTGATTTAAGAATCCTGGTTAAAAACTTTTAAAGTAGGCACATAACACAAGCTCTTTGAACCATCCTTAATAAATAGCTTGGAAACACGTCATCATGCCTGCCTAACTCATAACATGCAAATTCGGTGTCATGACAAAAAAACGGGAGCTTCTTAATGAAATATTCAGTAGGTTACACAGGGGTTATATCAAAAGTTTTGAGAGAACTGCTTGCTTGATGTGAAACCGGGAGGCGTGGAAGCACTTGTGTGCTTTGATCTAATAAGTGGTATGTATTTTATTACAGTTTCATGCTTGCAGATTGAGAACTTGACAGGTATGTTCTAAGCCAACGAAACTAAACGTGTTAGGCTAGTACTACTTGTATTTATTGAAAGATTTTAACACAGGTGTGTCAGAATCGAACCGACTAAAATCACACGGTGTGCCACAAACCTTAAATATGAGGGCTTCGAGAACAGCTTATTATGATTTTAAATCAAAATAATTTCATTAAATATGTGAAATGAACAATCAATGTCAACTTATACGTTCTAAATAAGAACAATTAGGGAAGGTATTAAAGTAGAATTTTAATTCCCTTGTTCGACTTTAATTTAACCTTTTTGGACTGTTGACAGAAGTTTAAAATGTTCTCAGCAGGAATTTCTTACAGCCTCCGGGTCAGAGTATTTGTTGATGCGTTATTTTCAGGTTATTTCTTTAACATATACTAGCTTTTTCCCACGGTTACGTCCGTATGCATGTCGGATCCTGCAGTAAATAGTAGGCTATGCCCTTTCTCAAGAATAAAAGTATCTCTAAGCCAAATTTCATTAAAATCGTTCGAGTGGTTTAGCTGTGAAAGCGTAACAAAAAGACAGAGTTACTTTCGCATTTATAATTCTCGTACTAGCTATTGCCACCGGCTCCAGGCTCCGCCCGCGTAAATGTCCTTTATCGGTAAAAGGTATAGGTATAGGCCTATGTCTTTCCTCGAGAATGAAAGTATCTCCATACCAAATCTCATGTAAATCGGTTTAGCGCTTATTGATTCCCCATACAAACTTCCACATCCCTTTTCACCCCCTTAAAAGATGATTTCTGTGATAAAAACTACCATATGTCCTTTCCCGGGACTCGAACTATCTCTATGCTAAATTTAATCTAAATTTGTTCAGTGGTTTAATCGTGAAGAGGTAACAGACAGACAGAAACACTGACAGACAGACACCCTTTCGCATTTATAATAATAGTAACGATTAGTAGGGATTACTTACTTACTATAAAATATTCCTTAATATTTCTAACCGAATTGATAAAAAATTAAAAATGTAAACTCAAAGCAGCCGTCTTTTTCTTTCGACGACCGGATGGCGTAGTGGTTTCTGTAACGGACGGCTATTCCAAAGGTCGCGGGTTCGTGTCCCGCTCAAGTCAAACATTTGTGGGCATGAACATTTAATGTTTGATTTGTTATTTGTGTTTCTATGTATAATATGTTTGGATTTACAAAAAAATGTATACATGTATTTATATCAGTTGTCTAGTACCCATAGTACCAGCTCAGCTTAGTTTGGGACTAGATGGCGTTGTTTGAATGTGGTAGAATATTATATTATTTTACTAAACATAGTAATACTGTAGCTAGTAGTTAACTGATATATCTCGTCCCCGTAGTTGGAAAATTAAATAAGTCCGGTTTTGGCGATATTGACTTGCAACATGCCGCATATTTGAGCCTTACAGGCATTTTTGTATCTTATTCCATTCCAAAAATATAGGCATTTTTGTCGGACAGATGGAATAATAAATATCTTCAGACTAACACTATTTTTTTGAAGGAAAAATAAATAACTCAGTAAATAAATCAATAACTGTGGTCAATGATAAGTTAAATGGCAATAAATTAAATAACATACCTATTTTAAGTTTTTCATAGTTTTACTTACTACTTAAGTATGTCTTTTGTAATTAGGTCTCTGATTTTAGAGCCTTATTGTTATTTTTTGGGGTTAAATTATTTTCTGTTTTGATTTGAAAGAATACTTTAAGTTAATTTGTTTCCACTTGTTATAATTACTATAATTTTGTTTATTTTTTTAAGTTTGTGGCAAGATAATAAATATCTGTTTACAATACGCTTTTTTTAAACTTTATTGTACTTTTATATTTCTTCCAAAATATAACTTTATTAATATCATATAATACAGCTTTTATTTTATCTGAGACCAATAATAGTTAAAAATATCATTAATAATGTAAAATACAAACCCACTAAGTTTTATATTTAAAAATATTTCGAGTTTGATAAATTCAATAACTGCATTTATTTCACCAAATTTTACTCTACCTAATGGATTTAGCTTGTAGGAAAACTAAACAAATAGCCGAAATAAGTAGCTAATTTTAGTTACGTTATAAATAATAGTTGTGGCAAAATTAAACAACTTGATTTTTAATGTTTTATTTTGTTATAGTTAAAGATAGAGTTCAGTTTGTTAAAGCAAAATATAAAAGGTAATCAGGTCCACAAAATATAAAATTACCGACGGTAAAATTGTCTCACATTTTTTAACAAATGTACATTAACTGAAAAAAAACCACTGAATCGCGTTTATCTCAGAACTACAAAATCATAGTTATTTAATTTTCCAACTACGGGGACGATATTTGTTAATATAAACCTAATAATAAGCGAAGTGATAACTATAGCACTCTAATAAAAGAACTACGAAGCGTGTAAATTGAAAATATATATATCTTACTTCACTCTCCGGACCCTCGTTCCTCATTCCTGTATTAAACTTGGGCAGTAACTCACTCGGCCCCCGAGAGTTCCCCGTTATCAGGCGTCATACTTGGACCGAGTTTGACTTCGTTTTTATAATAGTTCTACCTTTTGTAGAAAGTCTTGGGAACCCGAAGTACCATATATTTTACGATATCATAAATGTGAATCCTTTTGCGGAGTGTTTAAGATTCATATTTGTGTAATAATACTGAGCCTTTATATTTTATTGTTTTAGTAATTATTTTTGCAAAAAAAAAATATAGCGCCTTAAAAAGAGAAGATGCTAAATGTGTCATGATCTTTTATTATTTTTTAATAATTTAATCGATTTCTTAAAGAAGACTGACCCTACTTAAAAATTGTATTTTCCTTAAAAGCGTGTCTAGTTAGTCCCATTAAAATCAAGTGACGATCTGATGATAGGATCATTGAGAAATTGATGTATTAGATGTTACAAAATTGAACTTATGATAACTTATGTACATTTAACCAATATGCAGAAGAATTTGCCGCCAAAAAAAAACAATTCGTGGCGGAGGCCGCCCTGAATCTGGCTGCGGGTGGCCACGCACGCCGTAATCCTCATAGTTTCGCTCCTGAGTATTTGTAGACATTTTTTACTATTGATTCCCCCCTTTAAGAAATAATCACAATATGGTAACTACTTGTAAAAAGTATTTTTTTATACATCATCAAGTAATAGGGATCGTTTTGAGCAGGTTGAACTAGCCGTGGCTAGCTGACTAAATTTCTAAAACGTATCTGTAGGGAACAAAAAACCATTATAAATATTTCACTCTTAACAGTATTGAATAAATTTGAGAGAGTTTATGAAAGGTTTTAAAATTTTGTCAGTTTGATGGCCGTGCATCAAACTGACAAAATTTTAAAACCTTTCATAAACTCTCACCTCAAATTACATCCTTCGACCATCGATTTAACAAAAATGACGCCTCACAAAAAAGGATAACTTACCTTCATTTGTGACATTAAGGCGCAAATTATGCGCCCGAGGCGATAACGACATATCGGTACGATCAAATCGCTTCAATAATGCGCCAATTCGATCAACAGGTTCTGCAGACACTTAATAGGCGTGCGGCCGATGAGTGCGCCCGTTTTAAGGCTATGCTTTTAGGTGATTTGCCAGCTCTGTCAATTATTGGGAGTTAAGTTGAAACATATACTCGTTTCATAGAAGATCTAGCTCTCATTACTTGTATCTTGTTAAGAAACATATCCGTATATTGATTAATTGAGAATACGGAGTGTCACCATCGATCAAAATACGCAAGACAATAGCACTGCAAAGAGAAGGAAAACTTGAAACAAACCGTCTGGTCAGCGTGGTTTTGTAAACCAAAACCTCCTTTTAAGGAGAGGCCTTTTTTTACGTGTAGAAACCCCATCGGGCCGTCAACCCCGTGCTACCGACCGACAGAAACCATAGGGTGTGCCGCTCTGCGCCTGCAATAGTAGGGATCCGGGGACTGCTGTTACGGGGACGCCCGGACCCCTCCTAGCGCCTGCCCGTAGCGGCGCGGGCATCACCTTCATGTACAATCTCTATTTAGGCGACGTCCGGCACACGCGAACGTCGCCTCCTATAAGGAGAGGCCTATGTCCATCGAGTGTACAGCTGAAGGCTGTTAATGATGATTGATAAAGAAACGTATGTACGTATGTATAATAATAAAGAACAATACTACTATTGTTCTTTTTTCTTGGTGTTACTAGTGCTGTACTAGATACTCCTATGGCATTTGAAATTATAAAGGTTTTATAACCTTAGTACGATTCTAAGCCCACATGGGACAATATTGTGATGTGTGATCCACAAATTGTTGTTCTGAGTCTGGGTATCCTTTGTGTCCGTTTCATGTATGTTTGTAAAGTCCCCCGCGACATAGGAATAATTCCTGTGTCGCGGGGGATTATCTACGGATTCTTTTAAATCTCGGGTTTTTCTAAGTCCTTCGGCTGGCATTGCTATAATGACCGGGAATTCAGGCGATTGATAGACAGGAAAGTCTGAGTCAGAGGCGGAAAATGCACCCTATATGAAAAGTGTGTATGTAATACCTATTAATCACGTTAATTCCGTTTTCTTAAGTAATAATTTTGTATCCTGGAACGTTTGGAACGGCTAGCAACTACTCGAAAAGTATTCATTTCTAACAAAAATGTTCGAACAGTTTCTGTTTTAACAAAATATTTGTATATACATATATATATACTTAAATTTAACTTTTAACATACACACAAAGTTCTTAATAACACGACTTACAAACTCTGCTAGTGTATGTTATTGTATGAGAAAACTTACAACTATAATAAAGGCGAAAATTTTATACGAATGTCGTCATAATGATTTTATTTTTATTTTATTATCCCATGCGAGTTTATACAGATATCGGCCGGCTCGATTGAGTGATACAACGGCCTCACAGCATACCGGTGCTAAGGAAGAATTTCTGCGTTGCTTTTCAACTAATCATTGAGGTTACGGCAATAAACTCTTTCCTCTCCCATTCTAGTAGGAGGAGACGAAGCACTTGTTGTCGGTATTGGGTGACGTTGGTCACTTAGTATCAGTCGACTCGTCCTCTCGTTTGCCTTTTATACCAATAATATCTGCTAACTATTCGTGAGGCTGTAAAAAAACTTTCTTATATACAAAACATAAACAGTCTTACTTATGTGTGATGTTAGCGACCTTCTGTGTCGGTGTCAGCTGCTGTATTGCAAGTATCTAGCTGATTTCGTGACGACAATGATAAGAATATTTCGGACATCCTGACATACAACGCCATCTAGTTTCAAACTAAGCAGAACTTATAAAGTAAGACTGAGTGATAAAATACTTATATACTTTTTTTTGTAAATACATAATATTTTACACATAAAACACCTAAACTCCGAAACAAATATTTGCAGATCATACAAACATTTGGTCAGACCCGGGAAGACAACCCGAAAACTCAGCACAGCAGTCGCGTACGCTACCACTACACCACCGAGGCAGTTAACAATATATATAATACTTAAATACTAAAAAATGCCTGATCAGTAGTAGATTTCTTGTGTACCATAAGGTGCATATATTTTCATCGTACACGTTATAGTAAGCAATTCATTTATAAATGCGTCGAGGTGCGAACCGAACCCAGTGGTTAGCGCTAAATGCGTCTCGTCGCCAATTAGCGTCCAATGTCGAACGAGCGCACTGCATCCTTATTGAACCGGTACCTACTCGTACAAGGGTTGTCAACAGTCTAGAATACAGTTTATAAACATGTCTGACAAAACTGGCAATTGTCTGTTGATGGATTTAAGGATGAAATCTAAGAAATAAGTCTCCTAAAACCTTGGTTAGAGTCTGATTTATGCCAATATCTGATCTTCAACATAACATGAAACGTCATAAAGTGTGGAACACTTTGTGAATAATATCATGCATATCTTTGGCAGAATGCCCGGCGTGGGTGGAGCAGAGGCGTTGCCTCGTGGCGGCCATCGGAGTTTGAATTCTCTCGCTCGGTAACATGATTGCCGCCATGGTAAGGAGCGAGAGTTCGTGGAACTCCGCCGTCTCCTTCTGCGAGCAAGTTATGCTTGCAAAGGAGATGGCGGAGCGAGACTGGGAGAGGTAAGATCGCAGAATGACCTCCGTCCTCCATAAGCGCAGGCCTGGGGGTGGTAGGTGAGGCCATCTGTCACTCTAGCAGAAGCAGGCCTGGGTGGTGGCGAGACGCGCTTCGAAGAGCGCGCGCCCTTTCGGGAGCACAAAGGCGACATATGGATTCCCGCACAGGAGGGGGTCGCCGTTTACACGCCGTAGATGCCCAAAATTTTAAAGGGTTTTTCTGAGAGGAAAAATAGCCTAAGTTATTCGTTATGTGGAACGCTACCTGGTAGTTAAATATTATCGAAATCATTTAAGCCGTTAAGAAGATTACCCAGAACAAACAGACAGACCGACAAAAAAAAACTGGTTTTTTAGGCATAGGTATCGTGTAAAGAACAGTGTGACCATGAAACAACCTATACTTTTGACATTACAAACAGACACTTCAATTTTATTTTTCTTCGATTCTATTTGTTGTCAGCTTTACTTAAGCTTCTTACCTGTCCTAGTTTTTTCTATAAGTAAATCTTGTAAGTTAATTTCGACCTTAACCGATTCAGCCTTATCGAGTTTGTGTTCGCTTGATCCATATTGACTAGAGCTCAGATAGTAAATTATCTCCACGGAAACGAGAATCACAGAAAATGTAAATATATATAAATGTTTTTGCATTTACAATCATTTAAGAAAATACAAAACATAAGTTGTGTTCTGTTTATTTTAGTAACTGGCTTAAATAAAATCTTACACCTGTTTATTTATTTATTTTATTTGGAAAAGAAACAGTTTTAAAAACTTAATGGTAAGAGCAAATAGTGTAGCTAAAACCAATTACATGTTTTCACATTTAAATAACTATCAAGAAAGGTCTTTGTTAAAAAAATTAAAGAAAAAAAGTCAACTACAACAATTGCAATATACATCACACATAATAAAATGCTATAAAGTAGAACTTTTATTTTTATTTTTATTTTTTTATTTTTTTAGGGGTAACAACAGCTGCAATTCTTAACTAGGTAGTAAACTATGATTACATGAGTAGCCAATAAAAGTTAACCACGGTAGATACATAGAGTGGATGAATATGCTAAGAACAATACATAATATTAAAAATGATTGAACTTAAGCAACAAATCTTAAATATCAATACATACAGCATACAACAACATCAATAAAAAAAGTATATAAGTATTCTATCAGACAATCTAGCTTTCATAGTACAAGCTCTGCTTAGTTTGAAACTAGATGGCGTTGTGTATCAGATAGCTGAAAATATTATAAATATTATTATAAATAAGTAATTCAATATTTTTATATTATTTAAAATAGAAAACTTATCTCCTGATGATAAAATTTGATTATTTCAGGATGAATTACTTTGTGAAATCTTCACTTATGTATTTTTATTAGTTGTTTCTATTATTTTCGCTCGACAACCCTAAAGAGAACGTATGTGCGAATTTGTGAGTCAATTTGTAATTTTTTGTCCAGATTTAAGATGCAGCAGGCGATAATTGGGTACCTTTAAATCTCTAACTGGTAGTATTTTATTCATTTGGTACATCTGCCAAACTGACATTGAATAACAGCTTTTGTTACTCGAGAAAACAGTTACTTGAAGCTTTACAGCTTTGTATGATATTTTTATGTGTAATAAAAATAATAGTAACGTGATTGAATTTTAAGGTGAACAAGTCGAATATAAGCAATTCGACTTGTTGGGAAACGATCAACTTGGCAATTTTAAGCTTTCAGGGAAAGAAAGTTGTTAAAATCAGAAATATATATTATAATTAACAGGCTTTTGTTCTAGCGGTTATTAGTGGTGGTAATCGTGAGTAGGGAGGCCGAGAGGATGAGTGAAAGTATGGTGGACACGATATTTTTTTTGTGCCTGTGTAATTTATCCATAATATGTATGTATGTAAACTATTTAGTTCCGTGTGATGACGGATTAGGAATACGGAGTGTCACCACCGCTATTCATCCCGTGGGTATCGTAAGTCCTGCCTGTAACAGCACTGCAAAGAGAAGGAAAACTTGAAACACACCCTGTACCAACCCGTCTGGCCAGCGTGGTATAGTAGGCCAAAACCCTTCTAAGGAGAGGCCCATGTCCAACACTGGCCCGTGTCCAACACTGGCCCATTAGAGGCTGTTGATGACCCTCTGGTCGTAAATTAAATTTTATTAAAACTTGACTTTTAACTTTTATAAAAGAATTATAAGTCAAATGTTACTATATAATTATATAACTATAATGTAATATATGTAATACTTACCTAGTATTCATGTATGTGTATGTATTTGGTAATAAGTGTGTATGTATATTCATTTCATTGTTTCTGTGTAACGTCTCAGTAATTTTCTCTTGGTGGTGGTAATCGTGGTGACGGATTAAGAATACAGAGTGTCACCACCCCTATTCATCCCGTGGGTGTCGTAAGAGGCGACTAAGGGAGAAAACTACGCAGGACAACAACACTGCAGAGAGAAGGAAATCTTGAAACAAACCCTATACCAACCCGTCTGGCCAGCGTGGTATAGTAGGCCAAAACCTCTTTTCTAAGGAGAGGCCTATGTCCAGCAGTGGACTAGTATAGGCTGTTGATGAATTTTCTCTTACTTTACACATTAATGTCTAGTGCACCTAGTCACACATTTCAGCACAGCCCTAAGATAGACTGGGAGAAAATGCCTGTGGCATTAAGTCCGCCATTGTAGAACTCGTATTTGTGCATAAAGAATTAAAATAAATAATAAATACTCGTAGTATTGTAAACACACCCCGCACAACCAATCTGTGGAACGGGTTATCGTCTGCGGTATTTTCGGACCGATACGACCTTCAAACCTCCAAGAAAAGAGCGTACTCCTTCCTAAAAGGCCGGCAACGCGTTTGTGACTCCTGAGTTGCAGACGTTCATGGGCGGCGATGGTCACTTTCCATCAGGTGACCCGTCTGCTCGTCTGCCCCCTCTAACATTAAAAAAAACGAGTTTTATCGTCCCTTTTTCACGGCAAATATTTAATGGAATGTCGGTACAATAAATATTTCTTATTCAGCGCCTCAAAAACTTGTTCCGTTCGCCAGCAATAAGGAAGGAAGTGTAATTTCTTAACGATCGCTATCAGGACTAAATAGCTCCGTCCAGGACGATTAAATGAATGACCGTTCAAAATACTCCTTTTAAACATTTCATTTTATTAACCTAAGTCTAAAGTTTTTGTAACAATAATTGTGTACGCGTTTTATTTAACCAACTTACTGGCCTGTTGGTCTAGTGGTTAGTGACACTAACTGCTACGCCAGAGGTCGTGGGTTCGATTCCCACCCAGGATAAATATTGTGTGATGAGCACGGTCATTTGTTCTGTGTCTGGGTGTACTTTATCTATAATATGTATGTATTTAGAAATATATAAGTATGTTTATCAGCAGCCTGGTTACCATAGTACAGGCTCTGCCTAGGGATCAGAGGGCCGTGTGTAAGATGTGTAAAAATATTATTATTAACTGTTAACTATAATGGTAAAAATAAAAGAAAACAGTTACGGTTTATAGAAGAACTATGGACAGTAAATTAAAGTTTTTATTTGCGGGAGAGCCATGCTTTTTATCCATCCTTCGTCTGGTTATTATTATGTAGAGTAAAATTATATAAGTCCTAAAATTGTTCCTAGTTCTAACAGTCATTAAAACCTATTAGCAGTACTGCTTGGAGAGGGTTAGAAATTAAATACCAAGTGCGTATAATATATTCCGTCACAATGCTTGATGTTTTACATGCTTACTGATTTACACATCACAGGAGAAAAAAAATTCCTTCTTATCTAAAACGCAGGTAACGAAACCATAACGCGATTCAAATTGTTTCGAGTCAACGCCATCTATCGAGCCAACTATTCAACCCTTTGTAATAATTAAATGAATTAATCGCTCTACGATTTCGTTGACCTATATTCACGTGAACAAGTACCATCTGTAACCCCAGCCACTAGATACAAAGTTGCACTTGATCGGGAACAAAGTGTCTATTTTGTTAGCTTTCAACTAAGTTACCGGCAGAAGGCAGAACCAGGAGTGACCTGATAAAACTTTACAAGGTACTTAATCAAATACATAGTTTTGGGTCCGAATACGTAAACGACTATAGACTGCCACGGATGTATGATAAAAGGAAGTGATTCATGAAAAGGTGAAACAACTGTTTTTACTGTGATGGTTGCAAAAAAGCTTATGGTCTGTTGTGCGGAAGATACTTACAGGACTGCATACAAAATATGTTCGGATCTACGAAATCACTACACAAGTAGCAAGACACGTTAAATTGTTATTTTTTTAATCATTTATATTACAGACGGTGTTACAGTAAGGTTTAGTCAAATTACAGGAGCGTTAAGTGTAACCATCATAATATTCTTTAATAAATGCATAAAAAAGTATACATCTTGAATCAATTGCTTTTCAATTTTTATGATATGGTATTTTATTTTTAATGCAAAAAAATCAAAATAATCCAGACATTCCATTTTTTTTGTGTGTTAAATCTATTGTATTAATTTAAACCCTCTTTCATACGCAATATAAGCCTTAACAAATAATTTTAAAATTTCATAAATCATTTACAAATACATAACATAATAATTATATGTTTTCACTAATTTTGTAACTTAACAGGTATTTTTTATTGCATAGGGGGCGAACAAGCAGCGGATGCGTCAACTGATGGAAATTGACTAACGCAACCCATGGACACTCGTAACTCGAGAGTTATAACCTCGTTACCGCCCTTTGAGTACACTTGATCAGTGAAGTGCAGCGAGAGAATCATGTACTATTGGCTTTCTCTGAGGCCGAAGTATCGCTCTGATTGATCCTGACCCTTAAGTGCCGAAGAATCATCGGATACCGGTTGTCTTCCAATTTACAACACCTAAAATATATCTCCTTCCAGTGACATAAGTCTGTGCTCCACCGGTTCCTTTGTTAATAACAACAAAAACACGTCTCAGCCGATCTCCGGAGATAGTTCTGTGTATAATTAGTTTGGAACGTCGGACGTGATTTGTTTGAGTCAGCCAATGTGCCCTTTGTGAAGCTCCATGCTTCTGGTAACTGTTAAATGAAGAGGGATACGAGATATTCAATGTTATGGATGCTTTATGCACTGATATTCCTTTTGTTTGATGATTAACTTTGTGTCTTTTTAGAGGGGCTATTTAGGGCAGGTTAGCATATTTTAAAGTGATGCAATTTTACCCAGATCAGTCTATGAATGGGTGACCATTCTTAACACACTCACCCCTCCGTGTCTCTCTTCTCTTCTCAATTGCCATTCAAACATCGGCAGCAAATGTTAGGAGTAGTCGGAGCCCTAAACAAACTAAACAACCATACGGGTCACATTCTAAATTAAAGATAGGTAAATTGAGAATATATTGAAAGAGGAAAGGATATACCATTTCAAGGAAAGGGATATTGCTTGTGCGGATACAAAAACTTGAGAATGTTAGTCTCAAATACGTACCTGTTACCTTGAAATCTGGACTACAGAGTTCAGACACCGCTGTGCCAGTAACCCTGTGACTAAGTCCAGTTTAACGTGGTCTAAAAGGTTGATCAATGAATGTTGACCAATCAAAGCGCCAGGCTTGAGTATATAATAATGCAAACCTCAGACATCACACACACGGCCGTCTGATCCCGAAGAAGGAAAAGCCCGTGCTATTGTAATTAGACTGCTGATAAACATACCAATATCATTTCTAAATACACGTAGATACAGAACAAACCATCTTGCTTATCACACAATTATTTGTCCCGGATGGGAATGGAATCCACGATTTCTGGCTTAGCAGTCACTAATCACTAGGCTCACAGACCCGTCCGGGTCCTCCCCAGAATAGGACACCTAAGGACAGCCGTCGGGGTGGTTTTTAGTGGAATCACCACATACTCCTGGCTCCTGAGTCCCCGAGGAGCAGGAGATCCAAGGGATTTTCCACCCCAACAACAAAAAATTCACAGACCCGTCATATGTGTCTGCATGTATGTATGTAAATTAAATCTTACATGAAATAGAGCTCAGCGTATATAAATTTTATATTAAGTTATCTGCATGTTACTTTTTTTCGTTCAAAGCAAAATATATTACAGTACATAACATAGCAATTTATTCGTACATAATTAATGCAAAACTGATAGCACCTCGAGACTTCTAGCAGAAATCTTAAATATCTTGCATTTTATATTATGCTAATGGTAAGAAATTGTTTATTTATCACATTTAAGCGACTTCAAAAAAAGAAAATGCTTCTAAATTTGTTTTTTATGTCTGTTACTACAGAACTCCGTTATTTTTGAACAGATTTAGAAAATCTTTTTTTACATAAATTCTAAAACGAACTAAACCCAACCCGGGCGAAGGGGAAATTTTGTGGTAGTGTTTTTGTTTTTTGTTTGTTAAAAAGAAAACTCCGCATTAGGAATATATCCCGTGTCGCGGGGGACTATACAAACATACATGAAACGGACACAAAGAACACCCAGACTCAGAACAACAATTTGTGGATCACACAAAGTGCCGTCCCATGTGAGGTTTGAACCCACAACACTTGGCGTAGTAGGAAGCGTCGTGGCGACCGCACAGGTGGATGCGTCTGCATGCTGGCGCATCCTAACGATTTATTTTGTAATTTGTTTTTGTTGTAATGTAGAACTAACATAGTTGTAAGTTGATTGTTACTAACACATTTATGGACTAATGTCTGAAATAAATTTATTATTATTATTCTCTTTATTTACTTTAAATACATATTATTTACATTTTTAAACATACACTTTAATTTTTTTATTAAAAAATACATTTAAAAATATAAAATAGTAGACCACCGACAACGGGTACACGGACCAAGACACCGGTGGTTAGGACTCCAAAGATAGGAACCTCCTCACTATGCGAGCCGTGTCAAGAAGGACTGCGTTCTGCATCAGACCCTTGATCCAGCCGTCCAACGTGAGCCTCTTAAAGTGTTGGTCGAGGCTCTTGGCTATCAATCCGTGAGCAGATACGACTATCGGAACAATGATCACTGAATCAACATTCCACATATCGACAATCTCGTAAGATAAATCCAAATTTTATTATTATTATCGTTATTAAACAACTACGTCATCATCTTCTGACTTTTGAGTTTCAGGTCATGGGCGACGGTGACCATCAGCTTACCCGACTGCTCGTTTCGATAGATTTGTTATACGTTTAAGTATGCAAGTGCAAGCAATGCCGTATGCAAGAATGTCCAAGATAATAAATAGTTTTAGTGATGTTTTAGACATACACTATGGATCAATTTCCAAAGTAAAGTCACTTGTTTGTTTACCGGATATTGGTCAATAATAATTTGATTTAATTTAATGTAAGCTACATCTATATGGTTTAAGATTAATGTTTGAGTCTATGAGTTTTATCTTGAATGTATGTATATTTTTTATAAAAGCGGTTTACCTTTTTTTTTTTTCCGTGCGGAAATCCCCTCGGATACCACCTGTCGGTAGCATGTCGGACTCGAACCGACTAAAACCGCACGCCGTCTCGGGTACTAATAGCCGGGGAACCAGGTATACCCTAGAAAGGAAGTCCCTGGTACCCCGACATACCTCGGGTCATCTACAGACGAGTAGACGACCCCCCCCCCCCCCCCCGTGTGGGAACCCTATGTTCCCTGTGCTCCCTGGAAGCGAGCGCGCTTCGCAACGCGCTCGCCGCCACCCCGGCCTGCTTCTGCTAGGGTGACAGATGGCCTCACCTGTCACCCCCAGGCCTGCGCTTATGGAGGACGGAGATCGTTCTGCGACCTCCGGAAGCGGTGTTTACCTATAAGTAATTGTTACATTGTTAATTGTTTTTCTTTAGCATGCGTGTATTACAAGTTTTGATGTAAACAATTGTTGGTAAACCTTAATAAATAAATAAATAAAAGTAACGATATATTCCGTTATTCTCAGCTTTAACGCCTTGAATAAAGAAGGACACAGGGAAAGATCGTATCTTCTAAACTTACCTTGTAAGCACCATATGCTTCAGTGACCCGAAAATAGACAGGGCAAACTTTCAGGTGCAAACTAAACGTAACAATTGATAAGTTGTTCAGTTGCCAAGTTTGGGACAGAAGGCGACACACGTACTGATACCAACCCTTAAGTTAGGGGTGGCACGCGATGAATATGGGATCAGACGGAGATAGAGTCTGGAAGAAGCGTATTGGCTGTGTGTAGAATTTTATCATTATAATTATTGAGTTTAGCTTTTAACTGAGCTTTTTAGCTTCATCATTACCATCAACAGCCTTTACTAGTCCACTGCTAGACATGGGCCTCTCCTTAGAAAGGAGGTTTTGGCCTTATGAGGATTGGTATAGTTTTTGTTTCACGTTTTTTTTTATAGTGCTGTTGTCCTGCGTAGTGCACTCCTTAGTCGATTCTTCCGACCCACGGGATGAATAGGGGTGGTGATACTCTGTGTTGTCAATCCTTCTTGAACCTGAGTCTGATCAACAAACAACAAAATGTGAATGAATTTTCTGTTTTCATCTGATTAAATAATTTTAGAGAAGGAGAGACATCAAAAATACAGTTCAGCTCTTTGTCTTAAATATCTCGCACGGTTTTTTAGAACATTTAAGTCAAAAGAACCTTATTTCCGTGTACATGCAATTACATTATAATTATCTATATGTCATGATGAAGACGAATAACGAACTGAATTTGTCATTCGAAGGAATAAAGAGCACACACCTACTTCTTTTTTTGAAGTCGGTTAAAAATCATAAAAATCTATATCAGAACTAATGTTTTAACAGTGTTGCACCAGTTTTGCGATTGACCAACAGTTGGTTGCCTAAAATAAAATATGGTGCGTTGAAATTCTGTTAGCAGTTTTCACAATTACACATCAAACGATCGGATGGCTTAGTGGTTTGTGTAACGGACTGCTATTCCAAAGGGTTCGATTCCCGCTCAAGTCAAACATTTGTGTGCATGAACATTTAATGTTTGATTTAGTCTGGTTGTTTCTATGTATAATAAGTATGTATAAAAAAAAAGTATAAATGTATTTATATCAGTTGTCTAGTACCCATAGTACAAGCTCTGCTTAGTTTGGGACTAGATTGCGTTGTGTGAATGTGGTAGAATATGATTATTGTTATTATCTGGTCTAGAGTAATATTCGTGAGGAAGAGTGTGGCTCAAATCAGTATATAATATCCTTTCAATAATGAAAAACTGTATTAAGATTTTGTATTAAATGTATGAATAATGTTTATACTATATTTCTACTGAAACCTTTCAATCTGTTACCATCAAAGAAAAGTCCCTTTGCCAAATGAGCATTCTTTAGAACATGAGCAAGGTCAGATAGATAGATCCTTTTTTTATATAATCAATAAAAAATAATAATAACCTCACACATCTCACACACGGCGGTCTGATCCCAAACTAGGCAAAGCCTGTGCTATGGGAACCAGACTGCTGATAAACATACTTATATATTTTTAAATACATACATACATATTATAGATAAATTACACCCAGACACAGAACAAATGACCGTGCTCATCACACAATATTTGTCCTGGGTGGGAATCGAACCCACGCCCTCCCAACTTAGCAGTCAGAGCCAGTAACCACTAGACCCTGTTGGTCTAGTGGTTACTGGCTCTGGCCCATAATAAACGCAAAACTCTTAAATAATTTGAGTTAGTTAAAATAACAATACCTTATTTTACTCAATGGAGTTTAGTCAACAGCGTCTCGTGTTACAATACTAATTATTTTAAATCAACTTCGATGTTAGTAAAGTCAAATTAAACTATAAATTGTCAAATTTAGGCCAATGTTGAGTAGGAGTACAGTAGACGCTTAATCCAATGGGTCAACGGGTGACAATACGTTACGTATTGGCCAACTTTAGAATTTAATACCACGTTTGACTTTGACGCAATATTTTTTTCGTAGAGACGTGAAAATAAGAGGGGCGGGAGAGGAAAATAATTCCTTATATCATTAACGCATCGAATAAAAAAGGATTTTAAAAATTCTAGCTACAAGAGGTTAAAAAAGGGTGGATAAATTTGCATATTTAGCTTAAAACCTAAAAATGTATAAAACTCGGTATTTCTTTCTTTCTAAATGTTTTAATTTTGTAACTTGTATATCACACAATTACATACGAGTATATAATACAAATACATACGAGTATATAATTTAATTATTTTCTTAATTTACTTTCAAATGTGGATAGTTCTTGGCTATTATCAGATCCAGTTGCAGTTAGAAGGCTACACAACAACATGTAACCCAAAAAGTCTCTATTTCAAAGAAATATTGAAATTTTTGTCCAATATTCTTAGTAGCATCTACGTTTTAATCTCACTTGTATCTTGCTACGCCTTTCATCACCTCAGAAGGAACTTTAGTACACAAATAACCTCACACATCTCACACACGGCCGTCTGATCACAAACTAGACAGAGCCTGTGCTATGGAAACCAGACTGCTGATAAACATACTCACATATTTCTAAATACATTAATATTATACTCGAAGATGAATTACCTCGTATCTGTCTAACTATGGTTTTGTTTGAGGTCTATACGAGAAGAAATCTGAAGTCCCCAAATTCTTTTAGGACTTTTTTGGAGATATGCCGGAAGAAACTCGAATAAAACGACTTCAAAAGCTTTCTCTCCAATATAAGTGTCCACTCAGAAAAAGTCATATAACCTTAAAGCCACTAGAGCAAAACTTGAATAAATTTGAGTTCACTATCAGGCGATGCCTTTCATGAGACATTTTTTACGATCGACCGGCTTAGGCAGCCATGTGTCCTTACATCCGTCGGAACCGGCTTACCGGAAACCGGAACTGCCCCCACTCCAACTAATGGATCGAAAGGGCGACGATAAATATCTCTACTGATATTGAAAATTTACTTAAAATAATTCATATTTTATGTTTGGACAAATTACGAACATTTTATGTAGTTATTTGTATCGAAAGGGATTATTACGATGATCTTCTGGTTATATAATACTAGCTGACAAGCGCAACTTCGTCTGCGTCTCTCAATAGTAATAAATTTTCTCCGTTTTTGAAACATTCTTAATTGGTGCTCCGCTCCTATTGGTCTTAGCGTGATGATATATAGCCTATAGCCTTCCTCGATAAATGGGCTATCTAACGCTGAAAGAATTTTTCAAATCGGAAGAGTAGTTTCTGAGATTAGCGCTTCAAAAAAAACAAACAAACAAACAAACTCTTCAGCTTTATAATATTAGTATAGATAGAGTCGATCACAACTTCGATTCTTGGCTCATCTCGGATCTAGGGTCATTGTATTAGTGTTGAATTATTTGAATTATGCATATACACGAAAATTATTTTTTATTTTATTTTATTTTATTTTATTTTATTATATTTGGGGAGCTTACGGCTAAATTTACAAAATACATATTATGTTAATTATCTAGATGCCATTTACAAGCTTCCACATGTAGACAGAAAACAGTGCTGGTATCTATAATAATACATACCAAATAGACTTACATATACATAGATAGTTACAACAGTTTAGGATCTAAAGATATAACATTTTTAAGATTTCTGGTGCTACTGCAGAATAGATCTATGAGTTCACTGTGGTTTAGTCTATTAAAAGATCTAGAAACCCTGGGTATGTAGCTGTTATACCGTTAATTACTGTGGCAAAATGGAACATGGAGTAGACTACTGGAACGCAAATTTCTGGTTGGCACATTAAGTTTAATATTGCAAAGGACATCAGGACAGTCTAACCTGCTTTGAGCTATATTTAAGAGGAGGCAGATATCAGCTATTTTCCTACGGAGAGAAAGAGGCAAAAGATGTAGTTTACTGCATTGCTGTTCGTAATCGAGATGCGGTAGTTTGAATTTAAAACCTAAGTATCTGATATGTATATGTATATGTAAAGTCTATTTAGTATGTATTATTATAGATACCAGCACTGTTTTCTGTCTACATGTGGAAGCTTGTAAATGGCATCTAGATAATTAACATAATATGTATTTTGTAAATTTAGCCGTAAGCTCCCCAAATATAATAAAATAAAATAAAATGAAATAAAATTAACCTGATTATGTAACAGTTATCACACATCTTTAAACTCCTGACGTTTTAATCAAATTGCTATACATTATAGTTGCTAATTAATAACTATTATATATTAATGCTAATAACGATTACGTAATTAAAATCTTAATAAATTAACTAAACTTTTAAAACGAGCAATTCTTACATATAAATAAATATATATATATATATATATATATATATATATGTTTTGTAAAAACACATTGCTTTAAATGACTATTCGAGATGATTTATTTACCATTGCAAGTGAATTGCGATTTACTTAACTAATCTTCATTCAGTATCGTTTATCGTTTGGTGTTCCGACATATCATTATCAATAAACTGTCATACCTTCACAAAATCAGCATCGCTACACAAAAATAAGGCTGCTAACACACTTAGAACAAATTACACATTATCCTTTTACAGGAACGATATCAAAGGGTGCGTCTCCTTAATAAAGTTATACAAGTTGATGGGAAGGTACGTATCGGTGTATATGTATTTCTCGTGATCTAATTTTACTCTAATATTGTTAGGTTGTGGAGGTTACATCGTTTTCGTGTAGAATTTACGTCGTGCCACGCTTCTGACAATATTTGTGTCCTGTTTCCCTTCATTATTCCTGTGTTTTTTTATGGTATAGCACATGGGTCATCTGATGGTAAGTGACTACCATTGCCCATAGACACCTGCAACTCAAAGTCACAAGTCCGTTGATGCCCCGCCCCCCAATTATTTTTTTATGATAGAGGGGGCAGACGAGCAGACTGGGAGCAATCAGGTAGATTGAAAGTAGGCATCGCTGCTCATGAACGTCTGCAACTCAGGAGTCACAAACGCGTTACCGGCCTTTTAGGAAGGAGTACACTCTTTTGTTGAAGGTTTCTAGAGGAAGTGGCATTGTCTGCAGTTATTTCACTCACTCGGTAGAGAGCAACGAAATAATCGCTAAACATCGGTCTCTGTCACTCCAGTCGAGCCTGCCTATTTGTGCAAAAGCAATGCTTCCCACGTCAAAATATTTTGTGGGGTTGCGGGGCATAAAAAATTCAAAGGTAGATTTTAATCAATTCCTTGAACATTATAGAAATTGGTTCCTGATGTTATCACCCCTCAGACATGAGTACGCAGAAACTACAGAACGTTATAAGTCATCAATCATCATCATCATCATCAACAGCCTATAATAGTCCACTACTGGACATAGGCCTCTCCTTAGAAAGGAGGTTTTGGCTTACTATACCACGCTTGCCAGACGGGTTGGTATAGGGTTTGTTTCAAGTTTTCCTTTTTTTGCAGTGCTGTTGGCCTGTGCAGTTCGTTCCCTTAGTCGGCTCTTACGACACCCACGGGATGAATGGGTATTCTTAATCGGTCACCACGTTGCTATAAATCACAATGTTTAAAATAATATCGATACAAGACAGATCACATATGACATAAGAGAAATATATTATAAAAATGAACTTAAAATAAATGAAATAGAATTTGAAAAGCATATTTCCAGGTACGATGATTTTAATAGCGTGATGTTACATCTCTGGGCCCCAATTCTCCTATTTAAATATTGTATCAATAGACTGTCGATGGAATGTCATCGGAATAGTTTTGCGCTTTTCGTATTCTACTAACTATGTAAGACCAATGGCCTCCCGATGACTTGTCACTGAACTGCCACTTATACAAATGTCGTCCATGTTTTTGGAACAGTTTTGTAAATAGTGCATTTTAAATTAGTAATGTAATGATAAATTTATTTGCCACATATTGCAATGTTGTTGTTATAACCATTGATGGGACCTTGTCACTACATCGACAGCCTATCGTTACTGTGAATTTATGTTAGTAGAATGCCGATATCTTGACCGGAGACAATGACGTCTCAATGACAGATAGTTGCTTGTGCGTTAACATGAAATAGCAGAATTGAGGTCCGGATTATATGTTAAGCATGTTAACAAATTTGCGGAACTAAAACAGTCAGAAACAGTTAATCAGTTAGTTACAACCATTTATGATTAGTATTAAAATCCTTATTGTTTTATTAGATTCTTGTATTTTATCTGAATCCACACTAATCTCAGCACAATTGACTTATCACAAAAAAAATTGGAATAAAATTTTACCGCGAATCATGAAATATAACCACTGCGTCAAAAAAGCTCCTACTGTATTTATCATATATTTATCACCAATACCTTCAAACAAATAACCCTACAAAGATAGCGAAAATAATTTCACATACATTCATTTCTTTTAAGCCCCGGAAATACGAAACGAGAAAAAAATTAATCAACATCCATCACTTGGTTCACCTCGTACGAAGCCATTTGTAGAATGCCATAAACAAAAAAAAAGACAATAACAATAAGTCATCCCGTAAGGTTTCTGTTAGGAGGCGTCTGCTTCGTGACGTCATAACGGACAATCGCGAATTTATAGTGCGAAATAGATTTATCGGCATTCGTGCATCAGAAACGTGGGTGGTCCGAGGCTTGTCGACATATACCGATCTTATTTAGAGAATACCTAGTTCTCTAAATAATATCGGATGGTGTAATAAAAAAATAATTTATTTTAAGTTTCAAATTACTTTTTTTGTGTGTGGAAGCAAACGCGGTGACCACCTTATCGCTCGGAGTAGTAATCTCAATCAATCTAAAAAAAGCACGCAGAAGACTGTGGCTAGATTCGCAAAACTTTCTAAGTAGAAGTGTTTAAAAAAAACAGACTATTCACATTACATCAACAACCTTTAATAGTCCATTGCTTTACATAGGCCTGTCCTTAGAAAGGAGGTTTTGGCCTACTATACCACGCTGGCCAGACGGGTTGGTATAGGGTTTGTGTCAAGTTTTCCTTGTTTTTTTTTTTTATGTTAGAGGGGGCAGGCGAGCAGACGGCTCACCTGATGGAAAGTGACCATCGCCGCCCATGAACGTCTGCAACTCAGGAGTCACAAACGCGTTGTCGGTCTTTTAGGAAGGAGTACGCTATTTTCTTGAAGGTCGTATCGGTCCGGAAATACCGCAGATGATAACCCGTCGCACAGATTGGTTGTGCGGGGCAAAAAGTGTCTCGAAAGCGCACAGCAGTGGAGCGTCAACTATCCAGGTGATGAGGATAGAAATTTCGCCGTGTGGAACGATGTCAGAAAGTTGCGGCTGGTATTAGTCCGAACAATTCCATGAAATATGCGATAGAGAACGCAGAACGAAGCCACATATCTACATAACGCCAAAACATGAAAACATGCCTATTTATTACAACGATAGGTAGCATCCCTTATTATGTTATCACGATAAATGGTGAATCTTCTGATATACCGGACTGACTTGACCTGACTTATACCGGATAAGTAATTAAGCGCAAGATACAATAGTATTAAAACCGGATACCGAACTTCGGGTATCAAATTAGGTTATTTTGGTCACCCAAGAATCCCTTTAAGATGACAAAAGACAATTGCTTCAGGCGAAAAAATGTATTACATTAATTTCTTACCTGATGTAACCTAGGTCATATCTGAACAAAATGCGGGCAAGAAAATTACTTCGAGAGAGGCCGTATTGTATGCCTTTGTATTCCTCTTTTTGCTAACGACAGATAAATTCCTTTCCCGTTATCTTAAATTAGGTCGACTCCGTTTGTTTGGAATACAGTGCCATGTACTAGATTATTTCAATTTAATATCGGATTTACCCTTTGTTAGTAGAAAATGTGTTGGGAATTCCTCCTTGCAAATGTATGGTAACGCTGGAAGATTGGTGATGTGAATTTATTTTAGTGGATGTATGAGATATGGAGGACGTTTATGCTAAGATTATTTTGTTTTTGTATTGTACAGCGGCTGAATTTTTATTTTCATTTTATTTTCATTTTTCGGGATCATACCCACCCATGACATACATATAATATAATTATCTTAAGAGCATTAATGCTTATTATTAAGGAGACCAACCAACAACCTATACCAACCCGTCTGGCCAGCGTGGTATAGTAGGCCTAAACCTCCTTTCTAAGGAGAGGCCTATGTCCAGCAGTGGACTAGTATAGGCTGTTGATGATTGATTAAGGAGAGGCCTATGTCCAGTGGTGGACTATTAAAGAGGGTTATTTCGAAATGGTAGAATTAAATTTCATATAGATTTGATGATGCGTTTCGGAGACAGAACACGGAACTCTTCAAAAAATGTTTTAGTGCTCTTTGTTGGTATTATTTGACTGAATTCGGTTCAAATTTTTTTTTTTTAAAGGATTTATCTTGTTAAGGGATGTGATTGTGAGTGTGATTTATCTAAATAATGTATGCATTTAGTAGTGGTAGTATAAGGTATGATTATCAGCAGGCTCGTTTTTATAATACAGGCTCAGCTTGGTTTAATATTTGACGGCCTAAATTGTCTCAAGTTAAAAAATTGCTTAGCATTGCAGTAATACGAGTATGTCTTTTTATTTTTTTTAAAGACTATAAGACTAAGACTACTCCCATTAGGCATTAGGAATATATCTTGTGTCGCGGGGGACTTTACAAACATACATGAAACGGACACAAAGAACACCCAAACTCAGAACAACAATTTGTGGATCACACAAAGTGTCGTCCCATGTGGGGTTTGAACCCACAACACTCGGCGTAGTAGGAAGCGGCGTGGTGACCGCTTAAACCACTACGTCATACGTGCAGTATTACAGTATTCTTATGAACTCGCGTCTTCCTTAGGGTACACATTGAAAATCACTTTATCTTTGATTCTATCCTAACATATTACAACGCCTTTATTACGCCTAAAATATATATCATCAAATTAATTATATTCTGATGAAAGACGATGACAAATACCCGAAACCGTAAACGAATTAGTATGACAAAACGAAAAATTTGTAAATTACTCCAAACCTATTAATTACATTAGTTATGTTCACTAAGGTATAATTAACATCTTTAATTAAATATTTGTACTACATACTGGTGACGGATTAAGAATACGGAATGTCACCACCCCTATTCGTCACGTGGGTGTCGTAAAAGTCGACTTAGGTAGCAAACTACGCAGGACAACAGCACTGCAAAGAGATGGAAAACTTGCAACAAACCCTATACACGTCTGACCAGCGTGGTATAGAAGGCTAAAACCTCCTTTCCAAGGAGAGGCCTATATTCAGCACTGGACTATTATATATTATAGGCTGTTGATGTGATGTGATGTGACTACTATTTAGATACTAAAAACATTTATCCTAAATTCTCTTAATGAGAAACATTTTCGTAATTATCAAATATTTCGTAATCATTATAGTCAAATAACTTAAATCACATTAGAAACATCTGCATTGAATTAATAAAATATAATTAATATACGAAAGGGCCCACATTAGGGCGGGTTATCGTAAGCGATATCTGAGTTGCTTAATTTAAAATGAGGTAGATTTGCCAGACCTTTTGAGGCTCAAGATAGGAGAGCATGCGGGATAAATATTTAATTGTTTCAGATAATATCTTGTTTAACGCATGAAAGGACAAGAGAGATAAGAGAAAATAAATTTTCTCGTTATCTTCAGGTTAGAGAGCTCGTTTCTAGGGTATACCTGGTTCCCCGGTTATTAGTACCCAAGACGGCGTGCGGTTTTAGTCGGTTCGAGTCCGACATGCCACCGATATCGAAAAAACAAAACAAAACAGGCGGGTCGATATAGGGTTTGTTTCAAGTTTTCGTTCTCTTTTCAGTACTGTTGTCCCGCGTAATTTGCTCCCTTAGTCGCCTCTTACGACACCCACAGGATGAATAGGGGTGGTGACACTACGTATTCTTCATCCATTACCACACTGACTTTGCTTCACAGGTATGCTATTCTAACCTCAAGCGGTTGCAGGCATTTTTAGATTTTTAGTTTAGTTTATGTCGAGTTTGTACCAATTTAAACGGCTGTACCGATTTCGATAATATTTTACTACCAGATGGCTGTCTACATAAGGAATAACTTAGGCTATATTTCCTCTCAGAAAAACCCTTTAAAATTTTGCCCGGTCCGGGCATCAAAGCCACTTTTCAAATTCTACGCGAACGAAGTCACGGGTACCAGCTAGTACATACACATAATTGCTTTGACGCTTTTCTATTGGGACACAGCGACAGGCTTGTCTAATTTGAAGACATCACATAATTAATTTGTACATCATATTTAATACAGTATTTATGTAAGAAAGTGTGCAAACTATACCAAACATTCTTCCTTTATACCACATCAAGGGTCGACCTTTATCAGTACCAAAAAATAATATCATCAGCCAATTTGCTAATTATCCCTTCTGAGCAGACCACGGTCTCCAATTAGTGGATTAAAATTATTGTAGAATAACATTTTGATGCCCCATCGAGCCTGCAAAGGCCATCTGGTTACATTTGTTGATTAACTTTGTTAAAATTAATCTTTGGCCATTTTCATTTTTACGTTACACGCAAATTTAGTATTCATGTTTATATAATTTCTTCATTATTACCGTTATAACAAGACCGTACGGATTAAGCGTGCAGTGCAAAATGAATTCTCACTTGAGATTAACCAAGCAAGATCAATAAGAGAAAGAGAATACAAATAATCGCAATCATCATAATTCGTGGGAGAGCCAGTGATGGGAAGTTTATTTGGTTTTCACCACTTGTTTTTATGTTAGAGAAGGCAGACGAGCAGACGGGTCACCTGATGGAAAGTGACATCGTCGCCCATAAACGTCTGCAACTCAGGAGTCACAAACGCGTTGCCGGCCTGTTAGGAAAGAGTACGCTCTTTTCTTGAAGGTTTGAAGGTCGTATCGGTCCGGAAATACGGCAGACGATAACCCGTTTAATAGATTGGTTGTGCGAGGCAAAAAGTGTCTCGAAAAGCGAACATTGGTGGAGCGCCAACTATCCAGGTGATGGGGAGGAAACTTGGTGAGGTTCACTCACTTGAGTGAGGTTCACTCACTTGAGTGAGGTTACCGGAACCGAAACCACCCCAGGACTCAAGGGGCGGCAACGCCAATTGCCTTCCTATACCATACAAAATAAGCAAAAACTACTGATCAACAAAATACAGAAAATAAGTGAAGAGATTATGTTGAGGCGAAAAACCACACTTGATAACTAAATCCTTTAAAATCAGTCATAACTCCTTGCAATACAACAATTAAAGAAGTACCAAAAAATAAACAAAAAGTCTACAAAATAAAATCGGTTAGCTTAACTTGTAAACTTATTTAATATTATTAATAAACTTATTCGGATATAAAAAGTTATGAAAAAGTGACAATCTATTATTTAGTTTTCATACAACTAAAAATCTATTGCCAAATTCTAAAGGGGGTTGGTCCGGAAAGGGTGCTCGCATTTTACTGTACACTATGAAGGAATGTTTCTAACAACTTGTAGTTTGATATAGAATGGATGTTAGTGGATGTCAAAACCCCGGGCAGAGCATCTACGAGTAGTTTACTTATTACAGCGCCTAAATTTGAAGCACGTTGCAAATAGAACACTTATTTACACCAGACTATGGTACTCGTAAAAGATTTACAGACTCTTTATATTGAAAATATATTAGTGTAAACGTAAATTCTGACTTTTAGACGGGATCTTTCTGAACTTTTTTGACTCATCGTCGTCATTTCGGACCTAGGACATTTATTGCTGTACATAGACCTCTTTTCCAGTTGGAAACCACCTAATCCACCTACCGCCTGCGACGTTTCCTAGGCCCTCTGTCAACGGTTTTGCAGTTTCTATTTTTTTGGCTCCATCGACCAACTTTTCTGTGTAGTATGTGTCTTAATATATTGACTTAATATGTGATTAAGGGCGCAAAACAACGCAGGACACCAGCACTGCAAAAAGAAGGAAAACTTGACACAAACCCTATACCAACCCGTCTGGCCAGCGTGGTACAGTAGCCCAAAACCTCCTTTCTAAGGAGAGGCCTGTGTCCAGCAGTGGACTATTAAAGGCCGTTGATGTGATGTGTCTAAATTTCCTTTACCAAATTCTTAGAATTAGATTCTTTGTAGTTTTGCTTTAAATTTGATTGAAATTTAGTTTGTTCCGTTGACCAAAATCGTATTATACCATGAGAAGGCAACAGCTAAGCAATTAACTTATCTGCGTTGTGTCTACACCGGTCAGTCGCCACAGTAATTAGATCTGGAACTACATGGAAAATTTATTGAACCGAACCTCTCTTGTTTTATGTTTAAGACAGCTTTTAAAACGTATTCAACTATATTGTTTTGGTCAATTTAAATTGAAGAATATTTACACTTGATACTGTAAAACAGTAAAAAGGGGTTGATGTTTAATCTCTTGGACATCGTCAAATCTATGTTTACTGGTTCAACACGTAAGTAAGCAAGTTTAGTCTACAATGGACATTATATAGAGATTTAAAGATATATAAAATTTATAGCTGTTTTTGATCAACTTGTTAATAAAAAATTTCTCATTCAGATCTAGCACCAAGTCACTCATTGCTGCATCACTCTAAGGTAGACTGTAAGTATATTTTCATTTGTGCACAAAGTATCAAATAAAAAAAAACATGGTAAATTATTATGAGAAGAACCCATGATGCTGCTCGCTTAAGCAACTAAATTAAATTGACACTTCATTGAAACTTATTTTTTTTCCAATTCAACTAAAGCTGTGCTCAAACCACACCAAAAAAAAACATAAAATTTGTATTCGAAAATAACTTAATAAGGGAAGAAATTTGACGATCTTCAATACCTGATGGCAAATCGATAAATACATTTCATAAAAAAAAAATTTACGAACTCAAAATTTGACGAACTTAAAATTATTCTTAATCAATTTTCATGAATTTAGTTATTAATAAAATGAATATTATAAACGTCTTGTCAGAAATACGGTGCTATTGTGAAAGTAGAAAATAATAGTCCTGATAGGTTTATGAACTAACGAACTTTAACCAACCATTTAAACAGTTTTGTTTTTGTGTTATTGTTATTCTAATGAATTTTGTCATATTATAACTCATATAATTTTTTTTTTTTACTACATATTTTTTTAAAATTTGTACAGTTTCATCGAATTCTGACCATACAAGTGAAGCTAATATAAAGCGTGTAAAAACACCCATTACTGTTAGAAACCAAACATTATATAAATAGTGACTAGGGTAGTGACTAGACTAGTTTTGCTCCTCAAGTAGTTCTAAAACACCGACCCATTAACTAAGAGGCAGGTGACGGAGTGGTTTAAAAAATATGCAATTTTTATCTTCTTGACCCTATCTCTTACAAAGTCGGGCTACTCAAGATACATTCTGTAATTACGCTGTAATACAGTTAATCTAGTGATACATCGCTAATGTGATTGCCTAATAGGCTCCATAAATACCACTTCTAACAAACGAATAGTAGAACAAAAAAAGGAATCGTCCAAAATACAAAACAAAGAAGGAAATACCTTCGATTATTTGAAACCTAGCTTAGTCCCCAGGTGATCGTTGAGTGAATGGTTGAACGAATGAGGGACGAATGAATGGTCGGGAGCGGCTAATGGGCCACGTCAAGACTGTTTTGTACAATAAAACAAAAAGCGACCATTACGATCTGAGTACTTATTAATCTCAGACCCTTTTTTCCTCTGAACCACAGAAGAACAGTAAGGAGTACCCATACTGAGTTTTATAAATTAATTACAAGTATAAGTGTTTTGTTTGACTACATGGATGCTTAAGCAGTCACTTCGCCGCTTTCTACTGCGCTGAGTGTTGCGTATTCGATCCTCACATGGGACAATGCATTGTGTGATTCACAAATTTTGTTTTGAGTCTGGGTGTTCTTAGTGTACGTTTGTGTGTGTTTGTAAAGTCCCCCGCGACACAGGTTATATTCCTAGTAAGGAAGTTGTCTTATAAAAAAAAATCTGGACAAGTGCGAGTCAAAAATAAATAAATTATAGTTAAAAAAAAAAACTTAAAAAAAGACGCTGTAACTAAACGAACTGAAAATTAGAAAATAATTTTCTACAACTTAAAAGAGAAACATCATTTTATCGTAAAAAGCGTGGGGTTCAATTTCAATTGTTGTGAAAATATTTTATTTGCAGATATTGGTAAAAATAAGATACTGTTATTATTTTATAAAATATCTTTAAAATACTATACTCCTACACTTTTTAGTATAATTTATTGTTGCTTTTTTGTCATTAATGCTGATTATTTTTTCATTAATACTAAAAAAATAACCAGAAAGTAAGTCACATACCTCAGCACATGCCTTCAGCACATGCCTCTTAGTACGTAGTAAAAGACACTACCATATTTTAAGACATGAAAAAAGCCGTTTTAGCTGATGATCCTCATCAGGATTTATAGGTCCTTAATAAGTGTGCGAAGTTTCAATTTAATTCAAAGTTTTGAAGTAAGTCAAAATCACGTTCGGAGATTCCGTTACATACATACATAAATAAATACATACATCATCATCATCAACAGCATTTACTGGTCCACTGCTGGACATAAGCCTCTCCTTAGAAAGGAGGTTTTGGCCTACTATATCACGCTGGCCAGACGGGTCGGTACAGGGTTTGTTTCAAGTTTTCCTTCTCTTTTTCTTTCTCAATACATACCAAGGTAATAAAAGCATGTTAAAATAAAGAGACGAAGGTGTACTTTTTGATGTTTTAAAATTTTATATTTTTATAAAATCTTACATTTTCAATCAAACGAAGGCCATCCATTTAGTATGTCACAGCTTTTATGCCATATTTTCCTCACAAAAATAAAGCCTTCACGAGCAGAATTCATTAATATCTTTATATTAAATTTTTATCCAGTACATTTCCTTTTTATTTATTTTTTATTACAATATACAACGTGTATTCTTTAATTTTTCGAATCTTTAAACCACATGTTCTTTACTACCACATGCATTTTATTTCTACGCGATTTGCGATTATTTTTTTTTGTTTTCGTAAGTTGCATGCAGTCATAATACATTAATATTATTTAACGGGAATTAACGCGATCTCTTATTTACCTACCACGGCCGGTGCAACCTGGTCGAAACGTCAGGCAAACCAGAGGTATGTAATACCCTAAATAAGAGATCGCGTTAATTCCCGTTAAATAATATTAATTATCATGGAACGCGAAAGTTTAAAAGATGTGTTGATTATTGCGTCATCAGTATAAAGGTAATGCATTTTTTATTACTTCATTCAGTACGTACAGTCAATCGGCCCTTAGCCACCGTGAGTCGCTGCGTATTATGCTGTTCTGTGTCCTTGTAATAATAATTACTAAAAGTATTGTTGTTGTACGTGAGATATTTGTTCTTCTTGGAAGCTAATGATCAGCAGTAACAGTTGATATAATGAAACCAATGTCTGTTAAAGTCTGTTTTTTAATCTCGTAGACTAAACTGACATTACGAGTGTTGTCAGTTCATTGCAATTCTTAAATAGTGATGTGGCACAACCGAAACTTAGCGTTAATAAAATTAAGTATCGTTTTTTTACAATAAGTTATCCTGGAATAATGTGTTTATCCTGAAATAATGTGTAGGTACTTATTTAAAACGTAATAATACAAAATTAATAATGTAAAACATATATTTTTAATTACATAACTTAATTACAGGTATCGCTTTAATCTGATTCAGATAATGACTCCATGTCTGAGGAATATTCTGAATCATCAGAATCGCCACCTACTTCTATGATAAACGTATCAGTAATGTCGTCGGTTATATGGCCCAGATGACACATTTGATCTTCAATTTTAATTACATGGACTACACAGTCTTTCTACCGCTGCGGGGTCACTTGACGAAGCCCTTCTTCAAAAAGGCTTCGTACTTCATACATTTTACAGTCAGTCGCAAAATAGTGACACCCCGTTTAGTAGTCATCTCGTCGACGACATTCCTTTCATGGGTTTTTTTGTGCTTTCGGGCAATTTCATTTAATTCGGGCTTTAACATTGTCTCGTCATATGAAATATTTTTTGATTTTAGCCAATCTTGGAACTGCCCTTTTCGCCAACTAGAAGTAGGTAACGATTCCAGTTTCCTGGTGTGATATGGAGCATTGTCTATTACTAGTACTGAGTTTCCTTTTAATTTCTGAAAATTTTTTTTAACCAGTTTTCGTATATATCAGAAGTCATCTCCTTGTGGTAATCATCAAGCCCCTTTTTCGCTTCGAATATTAATAGACCATCATCCACGAATCCCTCTTCGCTTCCAACATGGGACACAAAAGAAAAACTACATAAATGATTATGCGTCCATCATAAATGATTCAGCGAAAACAAACGTAACGTAACAAACGTTTGGCAACGTAACAAAACCACAAAACTTAACAAAAAACAAACAAACAGAAACAAACTCAACGAAAATATAACAAATAGCACTTGAAATTGTATCAAGACACAACGGACGCATTCGAACACTTCAGAGGTTGAAGGACGAATAAGGTAAACAAAATGGCGTCCAGTGTTGTTCCTGTGTGTGTTTAGGGTTGCCGTATTCAAAATCTTTCAAAATTATCATAATTATTTTAAAAATTGCAGTTGTTCGTATGGTGCCAAGTTCCATAATTGCCGTATTTTTTAAGTTCTGCCGTTTCGTAAGAGAAAAGGGTTAAGATTGCCGTTTTAACGCGTACGGGAACAACACTGATGGCGTCTATAATTTTTTTTTGTTTAATTTAAGCCTTTAAATCGAAACATGGTCGGATTACGCATGGCGTTGCGTGGTCAGATTTCCCTGGCAGTTTGTAGCACGTCGTGCAGCCGTGTGTACGTACGTGAATTTTAAATATAAAACTTTGAATGAAAATAAATTCTTCTATTATAAATAAAAAGTTACGATTCAACAAACCGGTATCGTAAGTACAACACTGCACAAAAGAGCTGGCAACATTATTTGTAAATTTGACATTTGCATGTGTCAATTTAGTCTACGAGATTAAAAAACAGACTATACATTGGTACAGCATTAATTGTCCTGTTTTTATTTATTTTTGACGTTTTCAAGTCAACATAAAAAAAAAAAAAATTTGACAATAGCCAAGTATGACGTCACATCATAGTATTTCATGTAACAAAGTCTTATCGTTTTGACGTTTCATAAATAATATAAATTTAATTTTTGTTTTAGTTTCATAAATAAATGATATAAATTTTATTTAGACATGATAAAAATGTGTTAAACATTAAAATTATAACAAAAAATAGTAATTTATGTTTAAAGAACGACTTAATTGTACTTTTTATCGAGTAATGAATGGAACTGTTTAATTAATTTAAACATTTAATACTAATTATACAAATGAAAATTCCTTTTCAATGTTCTAATGAGGAACATTTTGACGTATGTCGGTATTAACTGTCATATTTGTGGATACCAATGATGGATGATAGTACAATCAATACTAGGCTCCATCACTCCTTTCTATACTAATTTGACATTTCTTTGACAGTGACGAATGGACTGAGCGACTTTTCCAATTTTTTCCTCAATTTTTGTGCAACAAATTCAGCTCTGTGATTCTCCATGTTTTAGTGTCTAAGATATAAGATATTGATTCTATAGAAAAAGTGGTTTGAACAATAGTTATTTTTATTTTAATTATTTATAGTTACGATATTTTTAACATATCTATACTAATATTATAAAGCTGAAGAGTTTGTTTGTTTGTTTGTTTGAACGCGCTAATCTCAGGAGCTACTGGTCCGATTTGAACAATTCTTTCAGTGTTAGATACCCCATTTATCGAGGAAGGCTATAGGCTATATATCATCACGCTAAGACCAATAGGAGCGGAGCACCAATGAAGAATGTTTCAAAAACGGAGAAAATTTATTACTATTGAGAGACGCAGACGAAGTTGCGCGGGTCAGCTAGTATACCAATAAAATGTAGGAGTTAGTTTTAGAACGAAGTTCTTTATCGCTCCTTATACGCTCTGAGCGGATGGGAGCGAGACCGAAAAATGTGTAACCAGACTTTTTTCCGACACTTCTTGCTGTAGGTTACAGCCGTGTATGAATTATATACAACGCCGTACCCCGC
The DNA here is from genome assembly GCA_902825455.1 of Arctia plantaginis. Classification (NCBI taxonomy): domain Eukaryota; kingdom Metazoa; phylum Arthropoda; class Insecta; order Lepidoptera; family Erebidae; genus Arctia; species Arctia plantaginis. Next base: position 398,020 of record CADEBD010000386.1, on the reverse strand, counting down.
TCTCCTCAGCTCCGAAATAATTTATTATGTCATTTCAGTAAGTGTTTAATTCATCATTATTTATTTTATACGTAATAAATATATTTTATCATAAATTTCTCAATTTAAAATTAATACTAGCACCACTTAAAGCAGTCGGAATATCTTTGACACATTTAAAAAAATGTAGATTTCTTATAGATTTACAATACTGCGAAATAATCAAAACAAATTAAGCAACAATAAAATGGATCCTTTATATAAATATAATAAAAAAAAACGTTTATATTATATAAAAAAATAAAGAAACCAAGCAATAGAAACAGTATAGTGAGACATGACGTTTAACGTCATGCCAAAATACAAGGAAATGTTTATCAGTTAAGAAATTCGACAAGAATAATGATAACCAGAGCTTGATCCGGAGCACTTTTAACATCCCAGGACTCGTCGCTCCGCTCCGTCTTGCCGGCCCCGGCAACCACAACAAAAGTTCCGGTCGTGGCTGAGGCGTCGAGCTCAACTTCGAGTTTTTTTCTCGACGTCATCAACACCTGTACGTCGGCAGGGTAGAGGCCAGCGACCGACCTGCTTGGGATCCCGAGGACTACTCACCTCGAACAGGGTTCATGCTACCGGTGGTGATGTGCGCTGCATGAGATGGAAAAATTATATCAATGATTTTTTTGGAAATAACTATGACAATGTGAATTATGTTTTCCCCAGGTTCTTCAGTTACCCCAACAATTTCATACTTAGTCGATGTTCATACTCATTTATTTACATATCTCGACTTTCTTACTGGTTTATTTATATATAAATATAAATTTTAATGACTGTAAAGCAAACATTTACCAAAAAGCGAATAGGAACTTCATCGGCCTTTTAAGAAGGAGTACGCTCTTTTCTTGAAGGTTTGAAGGTCGTATCGGTCCGGAAATACCGCAGACGATAACTTGTTCCACAAATTGGTTGTGCAAGACACAAAGTGCCTTGAAAAGCGCCTTAGTAGTGGAGCGCCAATTATCCAAGTGATGGGGATGAAGATTTTGCCGTGTGTTGCAGGCAAGTTGCGGCCGGTATTAGTCCGAACAATTCCACGGAACACTGTTCATGATATTTACGATAGAGAATGCAAAGATAAACTAGTTTTGTTTACATAAATATATCTCTGGAACGTCTGTCAGATTTCAATGATTCTTTTTGTATTTTATGAAATATTTATCAGGGACATTTATTATAATCCCTGGGGAAACTGACAGTTTAAAATGAAATTAACAAAAATAAAATATAATTACGCATAAAGTCGTTTATATAATTTGCTAATTTGTTTATTATATTATTTCAATTATAATATCACTATTCTAAGTTACTGTTATATTGCATGTTTGATCATAGTTCCAAAACACACTCATACATCACAACAGACAATCTCCAATTCAATCTTGGTTTACGATACAAACACAATTACTCTAAAATCTGTTAAAGTATATGGTGTCATTTTGCATTCAATTTGTTGCTAATACTTTGTTATAGATAGATTTGTTATAGTTCCAAAAAGATAAACTTGGTTGTAATGTCGCTGTCCAATTTACGACGAATCTTATTTTAAATGTTATTAAACAATGAAAATGAGACTGGTCTGAAGCACCAATTTGACAAAAAAGGAAAAATGATTGAAATCACAAAACAAATATCATATAGTATAAAAATAAAACAACGTTTTAATATGTGTATATTGCATTTACCAATAAAAGTGCACATAAAAAAGTTTACTGCTTTTCGACACAAATCATTTTTTTTGCGCGATACAATACTTCCAGGAAAAATGTTGAAAAATAAATGTTTGAATGTTTTCCTGTGTAAATTTTATATTATAGTATAAATTTTTAGTCAATAAGTACTCAGTCATGTAAAATAAAATAATCTAAAAAGGCGGAATTCCTAAAACTTTACATTGTTCAATGCAAACAGTAATTTCAGAAAAAGAGGAAACCATTAAATAAACTTCCATAAATTTGATTCAGAACTCACAACGATCCGGAAATTAATGAAGACCTGCTCGTTGCCAAGTTAATAACAAAACATTTGCCACAAACTGTTGGCTATGTGAACACACATCTTTAATAATTTCACTTCAAACGATGTTTGTTCATGCGTTGATGTTTATGTCATGGATCTATTTCAATATCTAGCTATTTAGAGATATCTTTGAATAATGACATGATACTAATTAAACGACCTGTGTTATTTGTTTGTAAGATTATGTTATCACATTAACATGATTGCACGGATGGGGTAGTGGTGTAAGGGGTCACCTCACCGCTTTATACAGCGCTGAGTGTTGTGGGTTCGATCCCAACATGGGACAACGCTTTGTGTGATTCACAAATTATTGTTCTAAGTCTGGGTGTTTAAAGAATTCTAACTTTTATACTAATGTTACAAGTAATATTAGTTTCGTTACATCATTCTATGAAATAAAATATTAGCATTATTATACCAATGATTACAAGAGTAAAACAGAAAACTTTTTCGCGTTCGCTTCCCGGGATTAGGGGTTTCAGACGTGACAAATGAAGAAAGTGAATATAAGTCAGAAATTAGGAAATAGCCAGAAAGTTAGGGTGAAGTCTCGTACAAGAAACAGGTCTGATACTGCAGTAACTGAAAGTGATAAAGACATCAACACACCACTGTTAAACTTAAGTTAGTACTGTAAAAAAAAACTTACATTTTATACATGTCAATCAGCGTTCCTCATTTAAATAATTCACTAATCAAAGTTAAGAAAACATCTCCAAGGAAGTTCCAATCAAAAGGAAATTAGCGTGGCCACCTTCTTACAATTTCAAATGGAAAAAGTTTTACAGTACCAATTTTCCAGTCGCGGGGGACACACTCGGATTAATTAGAAACACGGAGCTTTCAAGGTGGAAGTAAAACTAACTTCGTATGATTTGACTTTATTTGAAGATACGATTCTGTCTGAGATGAAGATTCTAGAATATAGAATGAACACTTGGCCCAGGAGGCAGTTTAAAACAAACGATGGTATGACCAAAGCAACTACTGAGACTAATTTATGCCCGTTATAGAAATATCATCAATTTCAACAGCCTGTAATAATCCACTGCTGGACATAGGCCTCTCTTTAGAAAGGAGGTTTTGGTCTACTATACCACGCTGACCAGATGGGTTGGTATAGGGTTTGTGTCAAGTTTTCCTTCTTTTTGCAGTGCTGGTGTCCTGCATTGTTTTGCAACCCTAGTCGGCTCTTACGACACCCACTGGATGAATTAGGGTAGTGACATTCCCTATTCTTAATCCGTCACTACACGGACATTTTAGAATTGAGGACAATATAGAATTTATAGAATTATAGAAAGATGGCCTTGATAAAATATCTCCTAAATGTTCCATTCTACTCGTACATTCGGGGTATGGGTAACAAAATTTGAGGATTCGAAATAGTGTACTACAGAAATTGTGTGTGCTCCTGACTGACTGAAAATCCATTTGGCTTTTCTCGATTTCAAATTGGTTTTACTATCATGCACTCAACTATAGTAGCTCCTCTTCAATCAATTCTTAGAATTACTTTTTTTAGTAGTAGTTATATCTGGGAACATTTGTTTTGGGAACATTCTTTGTTTTATTTTACAGACTGTAACATATTTTTTCCTGTTTTTCGAACGTAGTATACTCGTACACACATTTATTCTAATTGTACATTGTGTTCTTTTTAAATATGAAAAGTTCTAGATAAACACATGCAATGTCACCAAAAATAAACAGGTTGTTCTATCACCTACTGTAAAATTAAAAATTTAAAGCAGACACTATTATGTCCGCTTGTTTGTTTCTTCTACAACTGCCTGATTCCAGTTGAGTCGGCGATTTTCGAATTTAACCACTGGAGCTAAAACCACTCAACCATAAACTATAAACAAGTACTCTAAAATAAAATATTACAACTACATTTCATGAATAAACTACATAACTCGAGACCAACTCCTCACCAGAGGGAGCAACCAATCAACATAACGACAATTTTCTTCCAAATGTCCCACTGGTAACTATAAACTTGAACTAAACTCTAGTCACATGTCCCAGAAACGTATAACGAGTTGAATGAAAGCCACGTACTAGTTTCTAAAAGTTTTTGTTGGTTATTCCTCGTATGCGCTCTTGCAGCAAAAAGTTGCATATTTAACTTTAAAACATCTCCGTTTATTTATTTAGGTGCAGTTTTGCTTGTTGTGTAATAATATTGTTTTGTATTTATATTTCTTGATTATAAATATGGTCTTTTGCTACTTTTGGTTTGTTTCATCTTTAATCTACCACAAGACTAATTTTATAGGTAGCCAATTTATAGTTACTGGGTGAACATTAATTCTATGCTAGATGAGTATTGAAACATTTTCTGTCTTCCTCTTTTGAAGTGAAATGTACCGTATTTGCAGAAACAACTCATTCTACAAACTAGTCAGATTAAGTTTAACTATCTGAGTAAATAATTAAATCATATTTATTTCTGCAAGTAAATCTTTTCAGATATTTTTACAAGCCGGACTTTACAGCTGGAAGGCGTCGGCATTTTTAAGACTCCTCTGGAAAGAAACGCCGAAACAAACCACACAGGTGTCTTTTTTCTAAGTCCGTTTACCATGTTACAGTCGGGCGGGCCTGTTGGTCTAGTGATTAGTGACCCTGACTGCTAAGCCGGAGGTCGTGGGTTCGATTCCCACTCAGGACAAATATTGTGTTATGAGCACGGTCATTTGTTCTGTGTCTGGGTGCAATTTACCTAATTATAATATTTATGTATTTAGAAAGATATAATGATGTTTACCAGCAGTTTGGTTACCAGGAATACAGGCTCTGCCTAGTTTTTGACCAGACCGCCGTGTGTGAAGTTATTATTAACTATGTAAGTGCAGTACAGGGTCTGGGTTGGCATTTTGAAGAAAGGACATTAGTTATGAGTCGGCCCTTCCATACAGACGGCATACGAGCTCCAGCCATCATATAGCCTGACTGATATAGTCAGGATAAAGAATCCCTAACACGACTCTTGAGTAGGCCCTTGAAACACTCAAAACCCCCCGAAAGTTACTAAAATATGAACTAAAACTACAAGGCTATACTCAAATTAACATACTTAGACAAAAAATATACAACACAATTCGATTTCAAAGAAAAAATAAACAAATTGGAAAACAAACGAAATACGAATAAAAAATTTAAATGTTCATCACTTTCACATGTGGGAGTGAGCAGCATCAATCCCAAGCAAATTTGTTATCTAAATAATCTGTAACCGTGTAATAATCACCTCTGTAGTCGTGTAGTTTTTGATATATTATTTTTATAAAGAAACACACACAAAAAGCAGCTCTCTATCAAAAAATGCAGTTCATGTGATGACGCGATGACGTATATGTGTCAGGCGTGATTTATACAACGCGTATATTTAAGTTAAGACAAAAACCAAAATCTTGATAAGAACAAATACCTAACCCAATCGGACAAATAATAAAGTTTGACAAAGACAACACACAATTACTACAAAACTGACACGAGACCCAACTCTAGCAGGTGGCCGGAATACGAGATTTATTGATTCCCAAACGTACAAAATTCTAGACATGGCTGTTCGTACCCAATACGTTTCCAATTACTACAGAGAACTTCTGAAAGCGTTCGACTTGAACTTTGCCAAGTTAACACTTACTCTAATAGTTTCGTATTTAACGACTGTGCAGTTAGAGGTGATCATGCATTTTAATTTTACATAGTACTAGCATGACCAACGATATCTTGTCAAATGTCAATTTAACAAGTTTTGTCGATTCAAATCTAATTGTATAAAAATTGTGTAAAATAGTAGGCCAAAACCTCCTTCCTAAGGAGAGGCCTATGTCCAGCAGTGGACTATACTATAGGCTGTTAATGATGATGATGAAATCTAATTGACGGTAGGGCTTTTATTTTATCCAGAACTTATAATTTTTAAAATTGTTCTTTTTAAAAAATACGCTGCTGGACACAGGCATCTCCTTAGAAAGGAGGTTTTGGCCTACTATACCACGCTGGCCAGGCGGGTTGGTATAGGGTTTGTTCCAAGTTTTCCTTCTCCTTGCAGTGCTGTTATCCTGTGTAGTTTGCTCCCTTAGTCGGCTCTTACGACACTCACGGGATGAATTGGGGTGGTAACACTTTTTATTCTTAATCCGTCACCACACGGGCAAAAAATACATAAAAGTTAAAATATATATTCAATTTTAGTAACGTGCTTATTCATATTCATTTATTCATAAAATATAAGCTAACAGTATAAACAATCAAAACGCTAATATATATATTAAGTATATATATATTAGCGTTTATACACAAAATAAAAAACATAAAATCAACGATAATAACATTTTAACATACGCAATAAAACATTCATAATTACTATAAAAATTACAAACACAATTTTGTAATGAGATCTTTTAAACTTAGATGAAACTTACCTATCTATACCTGTGCTTTACCTTAATATATTAAGTAGGAAGAGTAACGCATTTTTATACATTACGCTAGGTTTGTCAAAAAATATATCTGCCTCTGGATTGGCCTCTAGAAATCAGTTTAATAGTCTGACGGCTTAGTAACTGTAACACTTCTTGTCGTACCCGTTCTCGCTTGACTTCAAATCAACATTGTTTTTTTTTATTTCTGTTGATGCTACCTGTATCAATAGAAATATGTATCGCTGGAACGGTTTCAATTGCAACGCTGTATTACAGTCTCCACGGTTTCTTTTCATTTTTGAAAAAAGGTCTCTAATGAAAATCGTTTTTATTTAAGTACATATTCACTCTTTTTTATTTGTTTGTCTTTCGTTTACTCATAGCATTCTCAATTTACACTTTACATTATTTTCCAAATTTTCATAACTTTATATAGAAGAAAAATTCACATACTTTGTCTTCAGATATTTCACTCATCACATCACATCACATCAACAGCTGTTAATAGTCCACTGCTGGACATAGGCCTCTCCTTAGAAAGAAGGTTTTGGCCTACTATACCACGCTGGCCAGACGGGTTGGTCCGTACCCAAACCCTGTGGTTTGTGTCAAGTTTTCCGTCTTTTTGCAGTGCTGGTGTCCTGCGTTGTTTTAAATAAAAATAATAATTAAACGAGCAATGAAATTTAAAATCTCTTCATAAAACTCTTCAGTCTAATTTGATTTTTAAGCACAGATTTAAGACTATCGGATGATTGCTGCCCTTAATATAGGCATCAACATTATCTTGTAGCATAACATCGCTGAGACTTTTCAAATGACCTTTTATATGTTCTATTAAAAACATCTTAAGTCTCAACTTTTGCTTTTATCATAATGACCATTCTATTATAGGTATATATGGTCCAAAAACCATCCAAAACCCAAACAAGAAAGTACTTATTCTCAATTGACATAACATTTTCCTCAACCACTTAATATCTATCAACAAAATCCATTAGAACAGAAACTTAACACCAAATATAATAAAATGGCTTTGCCGCAGACCCAAGGACAGTGACATCACAGGAAATCTCCACTCCCCGCCCAGCCCGGTCCGGACAAACATCCGGTATGAGCGACGCCCGGAAACCGGATGTAGTATCCCATTTAGAAAAACTCGACGCCAAGTCTTACTCTATTAAATAGTTCTTGTACAGTTCGAGCTGTGTTTAAAGAAAAAATATATTATGTATAGTTGATAAGCTACACAAGAAAATCCCTTGTTAAAAGAAGTTGTACCGACTTCAAACAATACTAGCAAAAAGCATTACTTTTAAACAAGAAAAAAACTCAATGTATTAGATTTTTTACACCTAAAGTTAAGCAGATAGAAACCAGTGTTCTGGTAAATGGAAATGAGTTGGATCTTGTGGACACCACAAAGTTTTTGGGTATAACTCTAGACACTAAATTGCAGTGGAGCCCACACATTGATGGATTATCGAATAGACTCAGCTCTGCAGCATACGTGGTTTATAAAATTCGTCAATTAACCGATATAGAAACAGCTAGACTATTTTATTTTAGCTATTTTCATAGTGTAATGTCATACGGTATTTTGTTGTGGGGAAATGCTGATGACATTCAGAGTATCTTTGTGTTGCAAAAGAGAGCTATTCGCGCAATTTATAACCTCAGTAATAGACAGTCACAGAGGGATAAGTTTAAAGATTTTTTTATTATGACAGTCGCATCTCAATATTTATATGAAAATTTAATGTATGTTTTATGTTTGACGACCGAATGGCGTAGTGGTTTGTGTAACGGACTGCTATTCCAAAGGTCGCGGGTTCGATTCCCGCTCAAGTCAAACATTTGTGTGCGTGAACATGTTTGATTTGGTCTGGGTGTTTCTATGTATAATAAGTATGTGTTTACAAAAAAAAAGTACATATGTATTTACATCAGTTGTCTAGTACCCATAGTACAAGCTCTGCTTAGTTTGGGACTAGATGGCGTTGTGTGAATGTGGTACAATATTATTATTATTATTTATTATTGTTAAGAAAAATATTCATTTATTCACAAAGTTTAGCGCCATTCATAATTTAAACACTAGAAAAAAAGATAAACTCGTGTTGCCAATGACTAGACCACAAAAAGTAAGCAAGTCTTTTCGATGTTAGGGTGTGCGATTCTACAATAAAATGCTAAACAAATTTCATAAATTAAGTATTAACAAATTTGAGTCTTTAGTAAAGCTAAAACTGTGTGAAGTCCTCCGTTAAACAAAAGCTATGTGAAAATGTTTACTACACGGTTACAGATTATTTAGAAGACAAATTTGCTTGGGATTGATACTGTTCACTCCCACATTTAAAAGTGATGAACATTGAATTTTTTGTTGTAATTGGTATTTCATTTGTTTTCAATTTGTTTATTTGAAATTGAATTGTATAGTTTTTTTTTTTGTGTAAGTATTATATATAAATGTGAGTTTAGTGTAGGTTTGTAATGTTAGATCATATTTTATTAACTTTCTGGTGGTTTTGAGCATTTCTACGGCCCACTCAACTGTCCTGCAAGCGGTAGTATCGTGTGCCGGGTTGTTGATCCTGACTATATCGGTTAGGCTATACAATGGCTGGGGCTCGTATGCCGTCTGTATGGACTGGCCTCCTCAATACTCTGGTCCTTTCTTCAAAACCTTGCCCTATACTGCACTCACATAGTTCTCATTAACATTGTACACGGACTTAAAAAAAAAAGACACCTCTGCGGTTTGTTTCGGCGTTTCTTCCCAGAGCGAGTCTTAGGAAATGCCGGCACCTTCTAACTGTAAACTCCGACTTGTAAAAATATCTGAAAAGAATTACTTGCAGAAATAAATATAATTTCATTATTTCATTTCATTAAAAACCTAGCAGCAATCACTATTTATTTTCTGTCATTTTTTGGAGGAGCTCCGTTGTCTGTCTCCAAAACTTATCTTTAGATCTATATGAAATTTAAAGGGGACCATTTCGGAATAAACCCTTTTGAACAAAAAAGTAATTTTAAAAATCCGTCTAAATACATATGACGGAGTTTTGCCCAAACATACATAGAAAAAAACATAAACATCCCAATTGATAATCACCTCCTTTTGGAATTTGTTTAAAAATACAGCTAGATAGTCTTTAAAAATTATATTTTTAAGTCTCCGTTAAATCAGAGGCTAGTTATCCTAACTGGTAAGCCAGAGTCGTGGGTTTAATTCCCACTCAGGACATATAATTGTGGGATGAGCACGATGACTTGTTTTGTGTCTAAATGTAATTTGTCAACAATTACATGTATTTAGAAATGTACAACTCTGTTTATTAGTAATCTGGTTACCATAGCACGGGCTTTGGTCTATTACAAATCTGACGATATGATTATAATGGTACAGAACAGAGGACATATACAGAAACAATTAGGTACAATTTAATATATATACGTAATTTCTAAACCAAATTCAAAATAATGGATACAGCGTAACATTGACTATTACAGAAATCGATAAACATCGTGTAATTAAATTGTTAGCAATACTAGCTGTGATCTGTGATTTGAAGTCTATCATACGTTTTATTGATTTATATAATTATTAATAACTGGAATCCAGGCCTGATTTCATTAGAACACCAGATGTTTTTTTTAATATCTATATATTTATCTTAAAAAATGGCACGGATGGCGTATTGGTTGAAGCGGTCTCCTCGCCGCTTCCTACTGCGCTGAGTGTTTAGGGTTCGATCCCCGTATTCTAAGTCTACGTAATCTTAGTGTCCGTTAGTAATATGTACGTTTGTAAAGTCCCCAACGACACAGGAAATATTCTTAGTGCGGGAGTTGTCTTTAAAAAAACAGACTGAAATCAGGTGATTCACCTGATTGACACAGACAGACATAGCCTTATTTGCTTTCCATTTTATATGTTATTCATTTTGATAAGCAACCTGTTGTTTCGGTGACTTTGCGTTTGTTTTATTTATGGTAACTTTGTTTAAATTAAAAAAAATGGCAATAAACTATTTTAATAATTGATAACGAATGGTGAGAGATCTATGATAAAAGGCGATATCGTTTACTGATGTTTTATTTCTTCTAAAACTTCTTTTATTGACTATTCATGTTTACTTTTATGATGGCTGGGGGAAGTAGTGGTTTACGTGACGGGCTACTAACTACTGTTTAAGTCAAACATTTGTGTGCATGCATTTAATGTTTGATTTGGTCTGAATGTTTGTATGTATAATATGTATGTATTTAAAAAAAAGTTAATATGTATTTATATCAGTTTTCTTATACCCATAGTACAAGCTCTGCTTAGTTTGGGACTAGATAGCGTTGAGTGAATGTGGTACAATATTATTATGTTATTATTGATGTTTTCGTGTCCGTCCGTCCGTGATCCGTGTGGTGACCGATTTAGAATACAGAGTGTCATCCCCCTATTCATACGTAGAGGGTGTTGTAAGAGCCGACTAAGGTAGTAAACTGCGCAGAACAACAACACTGCAAAGAGAAGGAAAACTTGAAACAAACCCTTTTAACCCGTCTGGCCAGTGTGGTATAGTAGGCCAAAACCTCCTTTCTGAGGAGAGGCCTATGTCTAGCAGTGGACTAGTAAAGGCTGTTGATGATGATGATAATCATCATTGATGTTTTATCTCTTTCGAAACTTTTTTCATTGACTACTCATGATCACTTAATATATTCGCTATGCAATTTGCAAATTTCATTTATGATGACATGCCTTGTAATTTTACACAACTTACAACCGCCAATGTATCTGGTCTCGGTAATAGCTTCCCTCAGGGAGTAGTTTACGATAACTGTGTATTACCATATTTATGGAGACGTTTAAAAAAATGTGTGAAGATTGTTATTATGGCATAATCGGTTACAGTTTTATATAAACCTAAGTACGTTTAAAGTAACTTGAACTTTAAAAGAAGTCGATACTAAATTTATTTTTACGTAAGTTTTTGGCCAGTTAAGTCCTTTTTCTGGTGACCACCAAACCCGAGACGGGCATTTTGTTCTCTTCTGCAGTCGAGTCCCTTTCCCCTCCCTCTGTCCGTCTTCTTTACCGCAATTTACTTTGTTCTTTTGACTCGTCAACAAACGTTGCATTCCATTCAAGAAGGTGACCGGCCATAAAAGTTGAGAGCCAAAACCTAAGCAATATTACATATAAGTCGACCAGAAATAAAATTAGAAATAAGTAAAAAAATTATGTATTTTTCTTGGGGAGAATTGATGATGAAAAAATAATACCAAGATTGAGTTATTATTCTTGAGTTACAGAATCCTGGTTTAAAGATTATTTTTATAATAATCAAAGCGTGCTTTAGGGTTCCGTACCCAGAGGGTAAAACGCGACCAGACCAGGGACAGACAGACGGACAACGGAGTCTTAGTAATAGATTAAGACTCCGCTGTCCGTCCGTCCGTCTGTCTGTCTGTCTATCTGTCCGTCTGTCATCAGGCTGTATCTCATGAACCGTGACAGTTAGACAGTTGACATTTTCGCAGATGATGTGTTTCTGATGCCGCTATAGCAAAAAATACTAAAAACAGAATAAAATAAATATTTGAGGGGGGCTCGCATATAACAAAAGTGATTTTTTTGTTGGTTTTTGTTCGATATTGATAACGGCAACAGGTAGACGCTTAAAATATTCACTTTAAAAACAAATAATTAAACAAAAAAAATTAAAGAGGGCTCCCATACAACAAACGTGATATTTTGCGGTTTTTATAGATAATGGTACGGAACCATTCGGGCGCGAGTCCGACTCGCACTTGACCGGTTTTTTACCGTTTTATACTTTAGAATACTGTATACCCTTGTTAATAAACAGTAAAGTACACACAATTTAAACTATAATGCGGGACTTAATCCCGATAGTATTATCCATAAGGTTTTGACCTTTTTTTTTGTGTGTGTGCATGACACTGCACACAATTCGGAATACAGTGCGTATGCCAGGTAAACACGTGACTGTTATCTCTGTGTATTCGAAAAACGAGTCTCAAGTTACACATTTAATATGCCAAAGACTAATAATTATAATTATAAGTCATTAATAATAATTATTTATTAAATAAACTCGAAAAAATACTTGTACCGAGTTTTGGAATCATAATGTCGTGTACATGAAATAGTGTGATTTAGAAATGCTATCGAATAGGTCCCGACAACATCTATATAGTGAGGTAAACCAGTTCAGTGATCCTTTTTACATAAAAAAGGGGAATTTACCTGTCTCGTTAGCTGGCTGATTACATCACGTATTGCAGATATTTTCTTGTTAAAGGGCTCCGTATAAGGCGTGAATGTATTAAGGATGAAAGACGAAGGTGATTTTGAATTTATTTTTGTTGGCGATTTTTATAGCATATTTTAATAGCATATAAACAAATTTTTCGTAGGAGCTGTGGGTGATTTTTGAGGTAAAAAAAGTAGAAGGTTTTGTACAATGAAATGTTAGAAGTGGCGATAAATACTTAATATTAATATTGCATTGCGTAGTCCGTGTGGTGACGGATTAAGAATACAGAGTTGCACCATCCCCATTCATACCGTGGGTGTCGTAAGAGCCGACTAAGGGGAAAAAACTACGCAGAACAACAGCACTGCAGAGAGAAGGAAAACTTGACACAAACCCTATACCAACCCGTCTGGCCAGCGTGGTATAGTAGGCCAAAACCTCTTTTCTAAGGCGAGACTTAAGTCCAGCAGTGGACTGTTAAAGGCTGTTGATGATGATTAATTTTGCAGTTGAAATTAATGTTGACAAATTTACACCCTATTTCTAAGACCCAAAACTTAATGTTTTCCTTTAAGTTTCTTTAAAAATAATTTTGTTTTATTTATCAACTTTTAAAATAATCTACAGTACAATATACTAAATACTATTTTGCAAGATTTTTTTTTTGTTTGTGAAGCAAGCATAATAGAAGATTGTGTATGCTCATAACACTAGTGGTGACACTCGTACATTACCATGTCTATTTTGTATTCATTACAAGCCTTTGCTCACGGCTCCGCCCGCGTGTGTCAGTTATCGCGGTAAAAGTGACCTATGTTATTCGCTGATAATGTAGCTTTCGATCGATGAAATAATTTTTAAAATCAGTTTAGTGGTTTAAGCGTTAAAGCGAAACAAACAAATTGACTGAGTATGGATTATAAACCAACGTCTTAGAAGAAATTTGTCACTAATAAAAGTTTAACCTATCAATTCTAGGTGGCGCTGAAGACATTTGCCCGATATAAATAAAAATAATAAAATAAACTTTATTCTGTAAGAAAACACAGCATACAACTAAATATAAATTAGTAACTTAATACAACTTACAATAATATTACATTTTTAAAAGTTTTTTTACGTGCAACACTATACTACGCTATCTGTGGTCATGAAGTTTCCTAAATATATTGTAAAATAACATAAAAAGAAATTACGTCACTATTTCCTTTTACGTAATACCTTGCAGGTCACAAACGAATGCAGTTAAATAGCAATGCCGAAGCAGCAATTACGAATATATATGTATATTATTAAACCATAAAATAACACAAGCCGCCATCTGACCTAATAATCTTTATAACCACATGAAAATACCACCACCATGCAAGTGTGGGGTTTACACCATAACAGGCGAAATAACAGCTATTATGCAAATTACTGACGATTGAGACACAATAGCGGTTGCTTGATTATTACAGTAAAATTAACCAATTCGGTTCTACATGCGGCTTTGTTTGAATTAGAACTGTTTTGCTTAAATAATTACTTCTTGATTGTAACGTGTTTAGCGTGTACACATCAAAACCTTCTAAGCTCGACCGGAGTGATACCACGTCCTCACAGAAAACCGGTGTTTAGCAATTCTTTCGTTGCCTTGAGGAGGGACTCCAAAGGCATCAACGCACTTGTGACTTTTGAGTTGCAGGTGTCCATGGGCGGAGGAATTTGCTTACCATCAGGTGACCCGTCTGCTCGTTTGCCTCCTTATACCATGAAAAAAAGCAATACCCATAATTTTCGGAAACTGTATGTTACTTAATTTTTTATTTGATATTTTACTTTATTCTTAGCAAGGTAGATTGTTATACACTCTTTTTTGTTTGTTGTCAGTAACATATACGGGTGATTTTGAAAATGAAAACTTTTCAATTGTGTTTTGTTTTCTTTAAACAAAACCTAATATTTTTTCCCGATAAATACCAAATTTATCAAGCAACTAAAACATATGAAGTTTTAGTTGCTTAAATTAAATTAAATTTGGTATTTATCTCATCTTTATCATTTTGAGATATACGGTTCTTGAAAAAAATGGATTTTGAGTCATTTCTTATGTCATGGGGCGACGCCTGCTGATGAAATGCAAAGAGCTGTAAAAATGCTACAAACAAGAAGCAATCAGTGCCAGGTATCTCGGCATATTGGTGTCAATAGGAGCGTGATTTATCGTCTTTTGAAATGTTATGTTAATACTAGGGGATCCTGCTAAGCAGTACCCAGGACGTGGAAGGAGTAAAACTGCTCGATAGGACCGATTCATACCACTGACTGCAAGACCTCAGCCAATGCTGACCGCCCGGGAGATGGGTTTAAGGCTACAATTCTCAAGATGTATTGTTGTTAATCATCAAACCGTGAGAAATAGGCTCCAGGAATACGGCCCACGAGCACGATGCCCAATTAGATGCTCATCTGTCTGCTATGGGATTTCCCATACCATTCGCTTCGCGCCTCTCGAAACGAATGGTATAGGGAACACTTGACAATGTGTTGACCGAATTGTGAATCTAAATCTATTTTCGAATCCACTTGAGCACACACAAATTATTTCATCAAAAGCGGTCCCATACACACAGAATAATGCACACATGTACAGAATAATGTTAAGTTAGTTTGTGTACGAAAAGGTCAAAAAGTTCTGCAGCGATTTAGCTCAAATTTTGTCACAATACACAACCAGCTCCAAAGATTGTTTTTATCTAGTTTTCGCATTGATTTTATAACTCAATGTGCCACAACGAAGCATGGCAGAGTACGACTAGATGACTATAAAATATAGAAAGCATTTCCCATATATATATTTTTATTCTATACAAACAGTGGATTAAGCATAATAGGATTACCAGTTATAACAAAAATACAAACGCACACTGAGCTTTTTGTGTACCTAATTATTTGGCCGCCCCTAACTGTTTGTTAGTGGATTATAAAATCCCAGTACAAACGAACAAGCATTAATATTGTAACAATACTGAGAATATTTTAGTAACAGGGAATGTTTACGTAACCGACCTTTATAACTGGAGTTGTGTTATTTATGGTTTGTGTTTGCTTTGATTAGTAGGTATTACCTGGCCGTGTTCTAAGTAGGAGCTTAGTTTTATTGGTCTCTATACATATTTGCATAAACTGTAAATATATTTAGTGGACACAATCATTTTAAATGTTTGTAACGGTGGTTACATAAACGTATCACTAAATTTAATGTACATAAATCGTGATAAATTGACCGAGACGTGGAATATTATGTCCTATAAATTTAAGTCAGAATAACTATGAACTTGACCTTAAAACTTGATACAAACCCTATACCAATCCGTCTATCCAGCGTGGTATAGTAAGCCAAAACTTCTTTCCCAATGAGATACTACTTGAGGCTATTGATGATGATGATGATGATGATACACCTTGAGTATTACTATTATTATTAATCAGTTTAAAATTTACAAAGAAATCGCGTAACATTCAAACTGTCACTGCATCTGATGACCTTACAATGATGATTAAACAAGACAAAAAGGCAAGAATGGAGGCTCTACCTCTACCTTCCTCCCTGGGGGAGGGGGGATACGATAAGACCAGTAAAGCAGTTGTAACTCTAATCATCATCATAATCAACAGCCTTTAATAGTCCACTGCTGGACATAAACCTCTCCTGAGAAAGGAGGTTTTGGCTTACTATACCACGCTGGCCAGACGGGTTGGTAAAGGGTTTGTGTCAAGTTTTCCTTCTCTCTGCAGTGCTGTTGTTCTGCTTAGTTTTTCTCTTAGTCGGCTCTTACGACACTTACGGGATGAATAGGGGTGGTGACACTGTATTCTTAATCCGTCACCACAGTGACACTAAAGTTAGACACTTAACATCAGATGTCCCGTCTGCTCGTTGGTCTACTATTCCTACTACATACCTATAACAAAAAACTAACGTCTAAATACCACACCGGTCAAAGTATTGGGTCATCCTCTTTAAAGTCCTGATCTGGCTGCGGGCGACTTTTTTATTCCCTAATAAAAACGGCCGGCAGAGGCCGTAGAAGAAGTGTCTGCTGCGGACTGGAAAAAGTGTTTCGAAAAATGGTTCAGACGCACAAAAATTTGTAGAGAGGCTGGTGGAGAGTACTTAAAAAAAAAAAATTTTTAGCTAAATACGTTGTTTTTTTAGTTTTTCAAAACATTCTGAGGGCCCCAGTTATATGGGTTTCGTTGAGCACTCAGTTAACAATTAAGATTTTGATGTCATGTCTCGTCTTATTTAACAAGACGATGTTAAAGAATGAGTTACTTTAATCAGCACACTCAGAAATAGAGAAACGAATCAACAATTAATACAGTCAAAACAAACGTTTACGATTAAAAATCAATCACATCACACCACATCAACAGCCTTTAATAGTCCACTGCTGGACATAGGCCTCTCCTTAGAAAAGAGGTTTAAAAATCAATACCGCGCTCCAATATCCTCACCGACACATGTCTCTTCAAGACTTTGTTTAACGAATGAGTTACTTTAATCAGCACACTCAGAAACAGAGAAATAAATCAAAAATTCAGATAGTCAAAACAAACGTTTAAAATTAAAAATCAATACCGCGCTCCAATATTCTCACAGACACATTATTATCACAGTAAACTTCAATCGAACTCAACAGATATAATACGAGATCAATCGGTATACAGACCATACATCCAGAAAAACCGTACCGGAGTAATTCCAGTATCATATATACCGTATCATAACTCTGGCGGCAATATACACAGATGAAATCCATAGCTCTGCTGAACTGTAACTCATTTCCAATTGGTAGTAAAAAGCGAGCTCTCCTTTGATTAATAAAAGGGATGGATAGGCATCTTAATTTTCAAGCCAAGGTATGCTATTTTATTATTCTCTTTGTATTCTCTTTAAAGAAAATTCGCTGTTAAAAAAAAAAAACGCTGTAAAAATAATAATAAAATTGACACAACGCCATCTAGTCCCAAACTAAGCAGAACTTGTATTATGGGTACTAGACAACTGATATAAATACACATGTACTTTTTTTTTGTAAATACAGACATATTATACCTAGAAACGCCCAGATCAAATTAAAAATTAAAAGTTCATGCACACAAATGTTTGACTTGAGCGGGAATTGGACCCGCGAACTTTGGAATAACAGTCCGTTACACAAATCACTACGCGATTCGGTCTTCAAAATAGTCGTAACTTAAGATGTAATTTACATTTTTTTTTAGTGTAAACAGTTCCATTTAAAATATAGTAAACGATATGAATGTACATCGCGAAAGGTATTTAATATAAATTACATTATACTCCATAGTGAAAAGTCAACTTCATGCCTTCGCTGCGCTTGCGCCGCAGTCGCTTTTTATGATTTATATCCCACAGATGAAGATGAAATATTGATTAGAATATCCCACAGGAGATGAAATGCTGCTAATACCATCTTTTTACAAACCATTCGTGGGTTTATAAAATTCTGGACCAGACGCGATCAACAACCATGAACAAAATTAATCACAAACAGACAGATAATAATACCTAATATGTTAACAATAAAAATATAGCTTAAAAAGATTTCCATTACTGATTTTTTCTAATGATTGCGAATTCTATTAGATTTGAAAAAGAGAGGCTCTGCATTTTTACTTAAATAAGCACAAATGTATCTATTCATTTACTGTTTTTTTTTTAAGATAATACGAGTACCTCCGCTATTTATTAGTTTATTTTTATTTTGATTATTGATTTATTTGATAAAAAAAATATTAATTAGTATCCAGGACTGCTTTTAGACTCTGGTTTTGCATATTGCATGATATGGCAAGATAACTGAAATATCTTATGGATCCATAATTAATTAATTGACAAGATAGTGCCGTTCCAGTTTTTGCATATTCCAAGTCGCACCGTTCACTGGGGGTGCATAAAATAATACTCTTACAATGAAAAGAAAACTGTTTGGATAAATCGAAGGAAAGCAATGAATTTTTATGTACCCATTCGTAATACAAGAGATTTATAGTGGATGTGCTCGCTCTGCAACCTATCAGTTAGTTGGGTTGTTTGTTTTGAAAATATATTATAAATATACATACTACTTACTTGACTGCTCGAATGATGTAGTGGTTTAAGCGGTCGCTTCCTACTACGCTGAGTGTTGTGGGTTCGATCCAAACATGGGACAAATTGTTCGTTTCATGTATGTCTGTAAAGTCCCCCGCGATACAGGAAATATTCCTCATTCGGGAGTTGTCATTTTTTAATATGAAATAAATGACAAAATATTAAGTATGTAAGAGGCCTGACTTAAAAATCTATACTAATATTATAAAGCTTAAGAGTTTGTTTGTTTGAAAGCGCTAATCTCAGGAACTACTGGTCCGATTTGAAAAATTCTTTCAGTGTTAGATAGCCCATTTATCGAGAAAGGCTATAGGCTATATATCATCACGCTAAGACCAATAGGAGCGGAGCACCAATGAAGAATGTTTCAAAAAACGGAGAAAATTTATTACTATTGAGAGACGCAGACGAAGTTGCGCGGGTCAGCTAGTATGAAATAAATATCAAAATATTAAGTATGTAAGAGGCCTGACGGAAAAATGATAGATATGTTTACAATTTGCAAATATAGAGTAATTTGTAATAGTAGAGTAAGTTGCTAATGCACTTCAGCAGGCTGTAGTCACTTTTCATCAGGTGACCCTTTTTACCATTTAATATATATGAGATTTCGGACTTCTTGCACACAACGCCATCTGGTTTGAAACTAAGCTGAGCTTGTACTATGAAAGCTAGATTGACTGATACGATACTTATTTACTTTTTTTTTGTAAGTACATATTATACATAGAAAACATTGTAAAAAAAAAGTTAAAAAAAAAAAAAAACGTAAAAAAAAAAAAACAATTTGTCCCTCTTGTTACGCTCAACCCTCAAACTACGTTGGGGTCTTATTCTAACTTTTAACTTCGACCTTTTTACGTGGATCTCCACAAGCCAAGCACTAGGCGATATCGAAGTTCTGTACAAAGACTGTTGTCGGACTTTTTAAAGCTCAAACTACCCCTAATGATGGCCATACATGTTCATATAGCAACCTGGACCTGAGGGCTGAAGGCGGTGGGCCGGAGTGAAATACTGCCTCGATCTGTTCAGGACACCGAGCTTCTTCGAGGCCAATTTGACCTTACCCTCTAAGTGACCCCGAGATTAAGAACATGCCTAATAACATAAGAAAAAACTACAGAAACACAAATTGCAAGAACCAAATGGAATCCATAATTCAATTTCCCTTATCCCAATTTTCCAAAAAACATTTCCTAGGATCCCTAAAAAGCTCTTGCAGCAAAAAACGTTGCCCCTTGTGTATTGTTAAGAGCAAAACGTTTAATCTAATCTCATCTAAACTAAGAGGCTGGGAAGGGCTAGTATGATGGCATAAACATACGAGTCAATACTATGAACGGGGTCGTTCTTAAATTTATAAATTTAACTTGCAGCAGTTGATGTTATAGCAATAACCCGATACACGACCGTCTAATGGTAAACCAGGCAGAGTCTGTACTATGGTAACCAGACCTTAAAGTGTTAGACCAGGTATATACGTTTCTAAGTACATACAGGTGAGTGATTTAAAAACATGCATCTTTATAGAATTAAGGTTTTGGTGCATCTTGTAAAGAATTTTTTTTTTAAAACCCACTTGAACATATTTTTATTAATTTCACTTGTTACGAAATACTATATATAAACATGTTTTAGTTTTAGAAATAAATTTTAACCTAACTCTAATATTAGTATCGTATTTAAAATATGTGTTTGGATGACAGCAGCATTAATAAAAAAATAAACCCATTTAATTCCAATCTAAATCTTTGATGTAAAATGCAATTTCTATTATTGTATATATAATATGTAATGATTAAAAAATAGAAAATTATATTCATTAATTTGTTTTATGCGTTGTCGTTGTCGACCTCTCTTTCCTGAGCTTGGCTCGTCCATTCGCTTATTGCTATCGCTTTTATGTATACCTACCATAGGGGTATACTAATGCCTACTAGTGAACTCCTCGAATTATGGGTCATCATATGAGCCGTTCTAAGCAAAGTAGACCTAATTTGACAAGTATTAGGTCTACATTGGGATAACATGTAATAACTATGTATTCTTCTAACACCTATCAAGCTCTTTACATGTTTTGCAATAAATAAATCTGAATTTCATCAACAGCCTATAACAGTCCACTGCTGGACATAGGCCTCTCCTTAGAAAGGAGGTTTTGGTCTACTATACCACGCTGGCCAGACGGGTTGGCATAGGGTTTGTGTCAAGTTTTCCTTCTGTTTGTAGTGCTGTTGTCCAGCGTAGTTTGCTCCCTTAGTCGGCTCTTACGACACCCGGCTCTTACGATCAACTTAAATACCTCGCCGCATATTATTTATTTAATTTATATCATCGTCTTTTTTCCTCGTCGGCTCCGTCCAAAATATGTTCCCTTATATTTCTATCCGTAGATCCCCAGGTGAGTGTTAAGCGAATGAGGTTCCCAAGTTAAGTATAACGGACAGACGGACAAATGGCTCGCGTCTGCGGCCCTTTTCTTAATTTCCCTCAGAACAATGTTTTCTCTGTACATTTCTTGTTTTCTATTTATACTTTAGTGACTGATTTGTGTTTAGACATAAATAAGGTCGGGTCAGAACAGCGAGTTACAATTTAAATTATGAATGCTGTTCAGGATAATTTTCAAGTAAGTATATATATTTTCATTATACCTAATTTAAAAAGGTACGGCTTGAGTTTGATGATTTATTCATGTTACTAATAAAATAACTAATTTGAATGAATTTAATTTTAGTTCGTTATAACCGCACAAAGCATTTAAACCGTCCACGTTTATATATGAACTAATGATCGGCTGAAATTGCGTCGTAAAGTCCTACGTCTTTTTTTATTAATTCTTGCTTGTGATTGGTCATCCATCGTTACCCAAATAATCAGGAACTTTTGAATCCAGCGAAATATAATCATCATTACATTTGGTAGAATGCATTCCATAACTATTTTACTACCATCCTATTATTTGATTATATTATATATATATTTAATTTGTCCCTCAGCTATACGCTATTTTGTGGACGTCGATACAAAATAAAGTCAATACGAAAATAAAGTCCAATTAAATCACCATATAACTGGATAGATATTAAATATTTAGGTAATGCATGTAAATCTGAATTCGTAAAACCATGCATGGAATTAAGTAACGAACACCAAATTCACCATTACTAGGACTATTGTGTATTTAAATGGCATAGTAAATATTACTTCCAAAGAACTATTGAAATGGTAGACAGACACTATTATACTGTGTTCCTAACTCACGTGAACAAAGTGACCTTGCCTTCAAAGGAACATACCTTTTGTTACTCACTTAATTTTGTTCCGCATCTAAACATTAGGCGAGTCCATGCGATCTCCGAGTGGGTCCATTTATCTTAGAGGCCTAGGGGCGTAATTTCTATACATCGTAAGAGGGATGGCCCTAATGTCGGAACCTTATCGTTTCTTTTGTGTGTTCCGCTTTGCAGTAACTGGTGGGCGCACGCGAGGAACCACCAGTGGTTAAAGATGGATTCCAGGGCTGCGAATAATCGCGTAAGTGTTTGTAGAACATTTTTAGTAACAGCGACTTTTTACTATAAATACAATGTATTGGGGTTTACCCATTTTCTTACAAGCTTTCATTTTAAAAGCTTTTATTTAACTTGCAATTTATGTACGTATGTAACTATGTTTGTTCGAGTGGAATCTTGGAATTCAATTTTGAAGCAGATACCTTCAACTGATTGAACTGATTTTTTTTGTACACTTTTATTTTGTATGACAATGTATGGCTCTAATCCGTCTGAAATATTGGTGTACGATAACTAAAACGTTAAAAATAAAGTAAAGAACCTTTATTTAAATGCACTCAAAAGAACTAAAAAAGAGAAAAAAATATATAACGTCATAACACAATTTATATGATATAAAAGTTTGTCGCGAGATTTACCTGTGAAGATAAAACAGTATTTTAAATTAAATAAGTTGATCTGCTTGATTTTAATTTAAAAAATCAAAATAAGTAACTTAAGTACTTAAATCTCATCAATGTGTAGAGATATCAAGAATTTCTGGTAAATATAATACATCCTCTAGATCCGATTTAAAACGACTAAATAGTTCTGGGGTACCTCAGGGGAGTATTCTAGGCCCTTTATTGTTTATTTTATATATAAACGATTTACCGAATGTTACTGAGAATAAATGCGTACTGTACGCCGATGACATTACCTTAATTATAGAAGATAGCACTTAGTAACTTATTCGTTTACTGTTTTAATCATACTTTGAACCAGTTCCCTTACACATTTGACTTTTATTTGATACTAGCTGGTATGCGCCACTTCGTTCGCGTGGTATTTGAAAAGCGCTGCTTCAGTGGTGTAGTACAGTACGCAACTGAACTCCATAAGGCCTCGGCAAAATTATTATTTTCTGACAGGAAAAATAGCTTAAGATACTCCTTATATAGACAGCTACCTGATAGCAAAATATTACCAAAATCGGTGCAGCCGTTTTGAAAAATTACTCGGTACAAACAAGACAGACAGACAGATAAAACATATTTTAAACCCCCCCCGGGGAAAAAAAAACCAAGGGGACAAAAAACGCCCAAAAACCATTTCGTTAAGGTACACAAA
>CADEBD010000386.1:283616-374336 GCA_902825455.1 Arctia plantaginis | reverse complement strand
AAAGAAACCTTTATTTAAATGCACTCAAAAGAACTAAAAAAGAGAAAAAAATATATAACGTCATAACACAATTTATATGATATAAAAGTTTGTCGCGAGATTTACCTGTGAAGATAAAACAGTATTTTAAATTAAATAAGTTGATCTGCTTGATTTTAATTTAAAAAATCAAAATAAGTAACTTAAGTACTTAAATCTCATCAATGTGTAGAGATATCAAGAATTTCTGGTAAATATAATACATCCTCTAGATCCGATTTAAAACGACTAATAGTTCTGGGGTACCTCAGGGGAGTATTCTAGGCCCTTTATTGTTTATTTTATATATAAACGATTTACCGAATGTTACTGAGAATAAATGCGTACTGTACGCCGATGACATTACCTTAATTATAGAAGATAGCACTTAGTAACTTATTCGTTTACTGTTTTAATCATACTTTGAACCAGTTCCCTTACACATTTGACTTTTATTTGATACTAGCTGGTATGCGCCACTTCGTTCGCGTGGTATTTGAAAAGCGCTGCTTCAGTGGTGTAGTACAGTACGCAACTGAACTCCATAAGGCCTCGGCAAAATTATTATTTTCTGACAGGAAAAATAGCTTAAGATACTCCTTATATAGACAGCTACCTGATAGCAAAATATTACCAAAATCGGTGCAGCCGTTTTGAAAATTACTCGGTACAAACAAGACAGACAGACAGATAAAACATATTTAAACCGCGTGAGCATGAAAAAAAACCTATTATTGTGACATTACAAACAGACACTTCAATTTTGCCTATTTGTGTAGAGGCTACTAACATAACTTTTTTATAAATACAGTCGGATAATTTGATTTCTGAGTTTGCTAATTTGTTTTAGAACCGATAAGCCTGATGTACCTATATTGTAAAAATAAAACCAATGCTTCGTATTATCAGCAAGCCCTTTCATTTGATACCCATGTTGTAGAAAAGCATAAAAAACTTAGTCCGCCATCTTGAAAAGTCCGTCATATTGGATTTAAAGTGACGTCACTTAGTGACGATATCAATATGATAGAAAGATGATGACGTGGGAACACAATCCAATAGATTCGTCATTAGGATATTCTTGTTACACATTGAAATATAAACTTTTTCTTTTCTTTGTAGTGAGGAAAATTGAAAGAAGATATCTCATACTGGCAGGTAACTTGAAACGACAGAACTGGACTTGAAATTATGAAACAAAAAATACAATACCTTTGAGCGAACATTGGCAATGCTTTTGAGTAATGCTTACAACGAATGCCCCTTAAATTATTCCTTACTATCTAGTACATCGTTTGCATGGAATTTGAATTTGGGCTGCCTTAGTGGGTTCGATACCCGGATCGGGCAAAATTTTAAGGCCTAAGTTACTCCTTATATATACAGCTACCTGGTAGTAAAATATGATACAAAACGATCCAGCCATTTTAAAGATTATCCGGAACAAACAGACAGATACATAACCGCGCAAGAAGATAGGTAGGTACCTACCCATTTCAAATCTAATTTAACATATAGCTGTGAATAACAAACAACGATCAAAATATTTATTTGCGTTCTCCTAAGTAAAATAAAATGAATATAATGTAGTTACAATTATTGTTATTTTTGCAGTCGGTGTCAGCCAAGTCGGTGTCACCTACACCTTATAAGTGAGAAGTGCTTGTGTCGCACGCGCGAGTTGACGAGTCTTAAAGTATTCTCGTATTATTATTGCTAGGTATATCGTAGTGTTTCCTTGGCTGATACCGACTCCAAAAATAACAATAATTGTAACTACATTATATTTATTTTATTTTACTTAGGAGAACGCAAATAAATATTTTGATCGTTGTTTGTTATTCACAGGTATATGTTAAATTAGATTTGAAATGGGTAGGTACCTACCTATCTTCTTGCGCGGTTAACACATAAATCGTACCTACATATAGATGAGTAGAAAAAGTAAGTTGATTATTAAGTTGTAGAAGAATATGCATTTATTTTTTTCCTTTTTAGTGCATATTAATTTGTTTTGGAATAGTGTTTTTTGAAGTCGGTTTTTTTTTTGTTAAAAATTTTTGTTTATTTTTTGCTTTTTAGTGAATCTGAAGTACACTTACTAATTTGTCTGAATATGGGTAGACCTAATAAACGTGCTGCTCAAATGAGACAGCGCCGTTTGAATGAAACAAAGGGAGTCAGGAAGAAACGCCTATCTCAACAGAGGCAATCTACCCTGTGATGACGGATTAAGAATACAGAATGTCACCACCCCTTTTAATCACATGGGTGTCGTAAGAGTCTAGTGAGGGAGCAAACTACGCAGGACAACAGCACTGCAAAGAGAAGGAAAACTTGAAATAAACCCTATACCAACGCGTCTGGCCAGCGTGGTATAGTAGGCCAAAACCTTTTTTCTAAGGAGAGGCCTATGTCCAGCAGTAGCTCATTAAATGCTGTTGATGACGACAATTACTTGACCATAACGACGTTACTGTAGGTGACTCAAATATCCAGATAGCCCATAAAAGATTCAGCCGAGTATCGTTAATTTGCTCCTAAGAATTGAAGAGTTCCGTTACTTTGTCGTGGATCCCATCATCAGAATCTAACCAAACTCTCATCAAAGTACCCTTAAAGTATATCCATTATAATAAAAAAAGAATTATCGAAATCGGTTTGCGTGAAATTGAGTTATTCGTCTATTTGTCGCGAACATACTAAATGCAAATTTAAGACTTATATGGTTTTCTCATGGATGCCATTATCAGAACTAAACCAAATTAAAATGGGACCACACGGGAAGCACCAGCTTTTAAATAAAAAAAGAATCATCAAAATCGGTTCACCTAGTCAAAAGTTCTGAGCTAACAAACATAAAAAAAAAAAAAAAAATACAGTCGAATTGAGAACCTCCTCCTTTTTTTGAAGTCGGTTAATAAAAATATTTAACCTGTTTTTTATATGCAAATAACCATGTGAGCATAAAAATAAACTATTATTTTGACATTACAAACAGACACTTTAATTTTATTTATTTGTATAGATTGTCAGCTGATCTGTTGGTGTTGTTGTAAGTTGCCCTGACTGTTAAGCCAGAGGTATTGAGTTCGAGGTTCGATTCCCACCTAGGACAAATATTGTGTGATGAGCACGATCATATTTTGTTCTGTGCCATGATATAGTTTATCTATAATATGTATGTATTTAGAAATACATAAGTGTTTATTATCAGTTTGTTTACCAAAGCATAGGCTTTGCCTAGTTTGGAATCAGGCGGCTATGTTTAGGATAATATGTCAACATATTATTAAAAATAATAGAAACCATGATTCACATTCACACATCAAAAGCCTTTAATAGTCCACCGCTAGATACAGACCTCTTCTAAGAAAGGAGGTTTTGGCGTACTATTTTTTTTATATTTATAGTATTATATAGTACATATAAAATTATATTTACATCTATATATGTATACCCAGTATATCAGGGTAGTAAAACATCTTGCAACCGACTACAATTTAAATAATTTATCTCACTATACATTTTTTTTTCTTTTTTTTTTTTTTCGTGCCGAAATCCCCTTGGGTACCATCTGTCGGTGGCATGTTGGACTTGAACCGACTAAAACCGCACCTTAGGTTACCTACCTAACCGAACCTCCTTCGCCTAATCCGAGCCACGGGCTAGTTTGCTCACCGCGACTCGGCTAGGGACGCCCTGTTGAACGGGCTCGCCTCTCGAGGCCCCACCATCCGGGCAAATACCGTGCCCGGATGGTGGGGCCTGTCCTCCACATGAATGCACCCCAGGAACACAGAGGGGCGCATTCCGCCACATTAGTATGGGGCGGCAGGTCCCCCGACCCACCGCCCGTGGCCACTCTCATTCGGGGACGCGGGTGAATCGTGTTCGAGGGCGTCCCCTCGCCGGGGGTCTGCGGGGCGGGAGCGTGAGACCTGCTCGCTCCCGCTCCCGCAGAGCCTCTCTCTTGGCCGCCATCACCTCGTTAGCGAACGAGGCGACGGCAGCCCAACACTGTTCGCTGTCGGCCATAGTTGGAATTACGGCCGACAGCGATAGGTCCGACCCAACGGTGCTCGTGAGGGCCTTCCTTTGTTCGTCCCACGCCTCACACACGGCCATGGTGTGATAGGCCGTGTCAGGGTCGCCGCTGGTGCAGTTGCGGCACCGGGGCTCCGACTCGACCCCGACCACCTCCCACAGGTACTTGGCAAAGCAGCCATGACCCGTAAGGAGTTGGGTGAGGTGGTATGTCGGAGCCCCATGACCCCTCTCCACCCACTGACGCAGGACGGGCCGAACGGCCCCCACGAGCAGCGAGCCGCTACGGGTCGCCTCTAACCTTACGGCCCATTTCCGGAAGAGATCATCGCGAGCCGACTGTCTCCAGCGATCGATCTCCTCCGGAAGCGGCCGACCTCCGAGAACAGGCAGACCCCGGTCCTCCGCTGTTGGGCAGCAGACGCGAGAGCATTCCGGCAAATGCCAGCAGCTTCGGTGCCAATTGCCGGAAATGCTCCTCGAACCGCCACCGACTGTCGAGAACGAGCCCGAGATATTTCAGGCTGTTCCCGACAGCGATGGGGATGCCGCCCACCACAATCGACCTATCTCGAGGCGGCGTCTGCCGAGGCCCGTGGAAGAAGATGGCCTCAGACTTCTCCAGGGCGACCGTTAGGCCGAGCGCCCCGATGCGACGCACTACATGAGCGACGCCTGCCGTGGCGAGTACGGCGGCGTCGCGGAATGTTGGGGCCCGCGCGGTGACTAGGGTATCGTCGGCGTAACAGAGTACGCTGACTCCCCGAAGATTGGCACCGCGCAGGACCCAATCATAGCCTACGTTCCACAGGAGCGGCCCAAGGACCGACCCCTGTGGAACGCCGCAAGACGTGTCCCTGCGGACCACCCCACCTTGGGCCGGGTAGATGATGGCCCGGTCCACGAAGTAGTCCGCAAGGACGCGCCTGAGGTACCACGGGACATTGTGGTACCTCAGCGCCTCCGCAATGGTCTCCCAGGGGAGGGTGTTGAAGGCGTTGGCTATATCCAGCGACACGGCCAACACCACCTCACCCCCAGAGACCGCTTGGTCGACGCTGTCCCGCAGTCGGGATACTGCGTCGATAGTCGACCTCCCGCGACGGAAGCCGAACTGGCCATCGCTCAGGTTGGGCCCCGCCCCCTCCAGGTGGCCGACGAGACGTGCAGCGAGCACTCGCTCGAAAAGCTTGCACATCTCGTCGAGCAGAACGATGGGGCGGTAGGCCGACGGCGACTCGGCTGGTCGCCCGTGCTTCTTAAGAAGCACGAGCTTGCCGGTCTTCCATCGTCGCGGGACTCTCCCCGACGCCAGGCACTCCGACATGAGGAACAGCGTCTCCTCCTCTAGTGCGGGCATGACGGTGGCAATAACCTTCCCAGGTACGCCGTCCGGGCCCGGGGCGCGATTCCTGGACCGGAGTGCCAGTATCGCGGCCCCTAACTCGGCGTCGTCCACGGGAGGTATTGCCCCTTCGTCTGCCGGCACCTGGCTTGATGGTGCTGCCATCCGCGGCGGGACCCACTCTTCCCTCGCAGGGAAGAGGGATCTGACGACTCGGTCCAGAAAGCGCGGCTCGAGAGTTCTGGTGAGGGGAGGCGCCCAAGGCCGGAGTTTCTGACTCACAGTCTTGTACGGGCGCCCCCACGGATCTCGATCCAGGCTCTCGAGCCACTCTTTCCAGGCCTCGTCTTTGGCGGCTTTGATCGCCGAGCTGAGGGCCTCACGGGCAGCCCGGTACGCGGCATGCAGTTCTTCTTCGCGGGCGAGGTCTCTGACGGCTCGCCTTCGGCTGCGGGTGTACTGCCTCTGGGCCGCGTAACTTGCGGTACGCAGCCCGGCTAGGTGGGGACGCCACCAGTACACCTGCTTCCGAGGCGGGATAGGTCTCGCCCGCTGCATCGCCGCGTCGCAGACGCGAGTCAGCGCTCCAGCGAGTCGCTCGCATCTCGCGTCCACGTCCTGGCCGCTTTCGACGGCAGCCCAGCGCTCGACGATAGCCGCCTCTCGGGCTAGCTCTCGGTCCAGCGTTCCGAGCCGCCACCGCGGACCTTCCCCTACCACGGGGCGGTCCAGTGCCACACGAGTCGCCGAGGCAGCAGGGACGACGTCGAATCGGATGTACCGATGGTCCGACGAAGTCTCCACCCCCTCGACTACCCGCCAGTTGTGTACGTGAGGGGCCAGGCCGGAACTCGCGAAAGAAAGATCGACTATGGACCCGGCCTGGGCCCTCACAAACGTGTGGACCGACCCTTGGTTCAGCAGCACCAAGCCTTGGGACACCGCCCACTCCTCCACCATTTCCCCTCGGCTATCGGTCGCCGGAGATCCCCACGCCCGTGAGTGAGCGTTGAAATCCCCGGCCACCACAGCCGGGGTGGGGTGCACTTCCGCCACCAGAGCCCCGACCTCCGTGAGCAACTGCTCGAACTCGGCGAGGCTTCTGCTAGGCGGACAGTACACCCCAACTACTGCAGCGCCGCCCAACGCGACGAGTACGCATCCTCGGCCCCTCCGCACTCTGTCGAAGGGAGGAGCCGTTCGCTGGGCGACGATAGCCACCGAGCCGTCGTGGTCGCTGGCCCAATTGGGGCCGTCGCGAACGTAGTACGGCTCGGCGACTACTGCCACTGTCGTCTGCCACTGTGCCATGGATTGGGCCAGAAGGTCCTGAGCCGTGACGCAGTGGTTGACGTTGGCCTGCAGTATGGAGATGGGGGCCATTATGTTTGGGCGGTGTCCATCACCTCCTCATTTGGCGGCAGGGTGGGCGATTGTGTGGGTTTCGCCCCCCCTGCAGCTCTCTTGCGGCCCCTGTTGCGGGAGGCCGCCTTGCAGTCGGCCGTCCCAAGCCGGTGGCCGGACGCTGCACCCTCCGCCGAACAGACGGGGCAGCTGGGCTCCGCTGAGCAGGTGGCCGACTTGTGGCCGGCCTGCCCGCACCGGAAGCAGAGCGCACTGCGGTCTGTGGCCACAGTGCACCTGGCCCCGACGTGCCCCGGCTCGAGGCAGCGGAAGCACCGCACCGGCCTGGGCTCCAGGGTGGTCAGCTTGACCACTGACCACCCGACGACGATGCGGCGACCATCAGTCAGCTTTCTGGCCGCCTCAACAGGGCACCGCAACCAGGCAGTGCCCTGTCGGCCAGATGGGCGATTGATGTCGCCGACCGTTATGGCGTCGGCAGAGCAGCCCCCCTCTGCTGCCAGCGACGCCGCCACCGTCTCTTTAGAGGCCGAGTCGCTCAGGCCAGAGATGCGCATCTCCACGCATCTCTGCGGCCTAGCGACTCGGACCTCCTCGAGCACCTCCCTGAGCCTCGCAGCCAGTTGGTCGGCTTTCTGGGCTCTATCGGCGCCAGCCACCTCCAGGATCCGACCTCCGGTTACCTTCAGGTATTACTAGCCAGATGGTTTGGTATAGGGTTTGTGTCAAGTTTATCTTCTCTTTGCAGTGTTGTTGTCCGTAGTTTACTCCTTTAGCTCTTACGACACTCACGGGATCAATAGAGGTGGTGACACTCCGTATCCTTAATCCGTCACCACACGGAATATGCAATGTTTACTACAATACTTTAATCTGACAATACTTTTCTGTAACGTGACGTGCATTCACAGCTTAAACCCTAACGTCCATTTTTGCAGGCTAGAATTTTGTAACATTCTGAACATAAATAATACGTTGACCCTTATTAATGTTAAATAATTAAAGTTACGAGAAAATATTATAAATATCAGTTATAAATATCGTTCAAAAACCTTGTTAACGTTTCCTCAAACGTAACAGCCTGCTTTTCCTCTTTGTGTTTCGGAATTTAATTAAATTCGGATATGGGATTCTGAAACACATAGTACATCTTTCTGTAATTTAATTTGTTCCAATTAATCCCCACCACTTGGATAAATGGCGCTCCACGTCTGAGTGTTTCTCAAGACACTTTTTGCCTCGCACTACCCATCTGTGGAACAAGTTATCGGCTGAGGTATTTGCGGGCCGATACGACCTTCAAACCTTCAAGAAAAGAACGTACTTCTTCCTCAAAGGCTGGCAACGCGCTTGTGACTCCTGAGTTGCAAGCGTTCATGAGCGACGGTAGTTTGCCCACTATTCCATAAAAAAAAAAAGATTACAAAAACTCAAGGAACTAATCTACCATTTGATACAGGATTTAAGATTTTTGCCCTTTTCATGAATATGTTCATCGTCTATTCTTAAGTTCTAGAAGCTGCACTCAAATACAATCAACATTTTATTGATTCAAGAGCTGCAGTTTTAAATCGCATCAACGAAACCAGCCTTACCCAATATAACCGGAGGTGACGCGGGCCACCGTCGGTTTTGCGCGGGCTAAGTAAACTTCCGCCGGTGCGACATCCGGCGGAAGTGAATTCTCCCATTTGCCGGTAACGGAGAGAACATCCGCAATTATTTTGTGTATCGTTTCATACCATTCTCTTTGAGATTCGAAGGTTCTGCAGTAATTGAAAAATCTAACTTAAATTTTTATATTTGGAAATCGTTTGGATTTAAAGGACTGCCATTTATTGCATGGAATCTGATTTAAAATACTCATTGAAGTCATCAATAAATATTAAAATCAGTTTCAGTGATGTTGAATTTTACTTTGGGGAACACCAAGAACATATTTTCATTGAGCATTTTAATTTCATTGTTAAAGACAAGACTTGATGATTTTTCATTCTTTTTATTTCTGATTCATTATTCGCAATGTAAAAATATTCAGATATAATTAATATCTTATAATAGAATAAAAATATTTAAATCACAAGCACTTGATAAAATAACAAGCAATATATCATCATCATAATCATCAGCCTATTGCCGTCCACTGCTGAACGAAGGTATTCCCCAAGGATCGTCAACCATCCCGGTCTCGGGCAAACCGCATCCATCCGCTGCCAGCCATTTCCCCACATGGATAGCATTATATCACGTGTTTGATATAGTTTATATAAGGTACTATAGAACAATTACCAACGGAAATTCTAAATAAATGTGTGTCATAGCCTTGAATATCGACATCCGCCTTCGACATCCCCGTGGTTATAGCCTTGAAGCTTAATTAAATTAATTCAACTTTAACAGGAATTTTGATAACATTCATTCTGAGATTATTTTTTCCATGTATAGAAATATTTTATATTACTAACGTAAGGGGTTCATTATAAGCGGAAAAGCAACCTACGGTATTACCATATTTTCTAATTTTGCTAAAAAAAAAACAATTACAAAATAAAATTAAGACTGAGGAGGTCAACCCTAATGCCATCAGCATTAGGGTTGACCTCCTCAGTCTTAATTTGCTATTGCTTCAGTGGTACGTAATAACACAAAAAAATATAGAAAATCTCGGTTAGAAGCTGTCGCCGAGAGATGACCAGGTACGTTCTCACCAATGTTGATATTTTGGAATCATATTTGTCTACAGGATCATCATCATCAACAGCCTTTAACAGTCCACTGCTGGATATAGGCCTCTCCTTAGACAGGAGGTTTAGGCCTACTATACCACTGGGATAGGGCCTGATTAGGCATGGTGTCAATTCGGGGAGGACCTGAAATAACATGGTCCGGGTCCTCCCCAGAGTAGGACACCTAAGGCCGGCCGTCGGGGTGGTTTTTAGTGGAATCACCACATACTCCTGGCTCCTGAGAGTCCCCGAGGAGCCGGAGATCCGAAGGGATTTTCCACCCCGTCAACAAAAAAAAAAAAACAAAAAAGGCCTACTATACCACGCTGGCCAGGCGTGTTGGTATAGGGTTTGTTTCAAGTTTTCCTTCTCTTTGCAGTGCTGTTGTCCTGCGTAGTTTGCTCCCTTAGTCGGCTCTTACGACAGTCACTGGATGAATAGGGATGGTGACACTCCGTATTCTTTATCCGTCACCACACGATCAATAATTTTATTTTAGTTCTAATTATCTTCACTAAATGTATTTAAAGTTCAATTTTGCCTGTATCTATTTTTTTATGTATTAAGACTAACATTTATTAAAACAATAATACAAACATCAGTCACTTAGCTCAACGATATCTCGTTCCTCAACCTTTTAAGATAGCCGCTTCATGTACAATTATTAGAAAATTTGTCCAGTACATTAACGGCAGACATTGTAATTTAAAAAAGTAATATTTTGTGTGAGTATTATCATATTTCTTCACGATTATTATCTCAGATATACAAAAGTAAATTTCAAAATATCAGCATAAATAAATCTTAAGTAGAAACAAAAACATCGCGATCATTATACAACCTCATTTCTAAAAGAAAGTTCTAAAAGAAAGGAACGACTCCCTAAAAAAGTTAGAAATAGGAGGCTATGAAAGCCAAAGAATATAAAAAGACAATTTATAGGTCGGTACATCCATTGAACATCCTGTTAATGGCAATTAGTTGAAAGTTACTCAGTTCTGAGGCAACCGATGTGACATTGTTCGTTGATGCAGTTGATCGACTTGGTTCCTGCTTACTGCAGTTTAATTTTAATTCGTTGTAAGACTTGTTTAAAATCAACTTGTTATTACTATTTAATCTGAGTGAAATCAAGGAGAAAGATACGAAGATAGAAGGCTGTCAAGTAACCTTCAATTTTAATTCTTTTGTTTTTAGAAACTTGCATGTTTCTTATTACACGTGACATGGTAATTAAACAACGATGCTTTTTTACCAGTAAAGCCTACAAATAACGATTTAAACAAAAAAACAATAGCTTTGGCGCTCTGTAAGAAATCACTTTTTAACCGACTTCAAAAAGGAGGAGGTTATCAATTGACAATTGACTGCACGAATGGCGTAGTGGTTTACGCTGCAGTGCTGTGGGTCCGATCCCCACATGGGACTACACTTAGTGTAATTCACAAATTGTTGTTCTGAGTCTGGGTGTTCTTTGTGTCCGTTTCATGTATGTTTGTAATGCCCCCCGCGACACAGGATATACTTATTCCTAATGCAGAAGTTGTTTTTTTTTTTAAAGAAAGAAAGAAGAATTCAGATGTTTATATTTTTTTTATGAATGTTCGGGTATAAATCCGATATATATAGACAGATAAATAATATATAGACATAAAATCGGGCACGGGCATAAATCATATACATATAGACAGATTTTCGAAATTATTTATTTGTTTGAAAGGGCTTTATTTCGAAATGGTCCCATATAAATTTCGTATAGATCTGATAATGAGTAACGGAACTCTTTAAAAAATGACAGCAAAATCAACCGCGATTGCTGCTAGGTTTTAGTGCTCTTTGTAAGTATTGTTGAAGTCGGTTCAACTTCATTTAAAAAGGATTTAATTTATACCTTTTAAGATAATGCATTAAAATTTGGCACAAGATACATACTTTATTCTATTTTTATTTTTTCTCTAGAATAGTTAGCGCTAGCATTTAAAAAATATAAGACATAATAAATGAATATCTGTGGCCATTTACATAAGTCAGTATATAAAAACAAAACCAGCACATGTAGTCCATCAAAAAACTTTTTACCTAAAATGTTTTTAAGTTTACATGAACTAGTATATACGTTTCAAATCACCAATATTGGAACAAAACCAGCCAACGGTATAAAATATCACGGTTGCCTGTACATAACCCTCGCAATCGAACTTAATTCGAACGGTCATCGCATCCAATAACTGTCGCTGTGATTCCGAGCGATTTGGTCTTGCAGACCCCTGTACCCGCACGACGGGTTAAAACAAATAGCAGGCTTTTATTTTATCAAATTGTCTTAACCCTTTTATTTAATGCTGAACTAGGAAAAAATATTTTGCGTTAGTCGTTACTTTTACCAAATTTTTACGCAGCATCTCTGACAGAATATGTGTCCATAAGCTAATGCTCGAGAAGTGGTGTGCTTTCAAATCCTTAATTAGCTAGCTGTATTTGATTTATAACTTTATTGTAATACAATTAAGCATAATATTTATCAGACGGGTTTCTATAGGGCTTGTTTCAAGTGGTCCTTCTCTTTACAGTGCTGTTGTCCTGCGTAGTTTGCTCCCTTAGTCGGCTCTTACGACACCCACGGGATGAATAGGGGTGGTAACACTTCGTATTCTTAATCCGTCACCACACGGAAAATCCGTCACCACACGGAAATCATTTCATGATACTGTCGTTCTAATAGGAAGATCGTTGACTGGAATATTTTTTAATGATATGAATATCAACTGTTGGTTAAGGCTTAAAATCAGCAATAACACAGTAGCAATTAAGGTAACGTAAAGTTGATCCGTTTCTTAATTGATTATATATTATTCATCACTGAAGCCAACCAATATTCATTCTATATGTATAAATAGAATTTATATAAACAAATTTATAACAAAAAGATAGAGCAGATAGTTTTTCAAATAAAAATATAGTAATTATAGAGGGTAGCCGCGAAAATAGCAATTATTTCCAAGACGTGCAGTGCGTCACGTTCTAAATACATACATTCAATTGTAGCAAAGTGACATAACAATCTTAGTTTAATTCGATATTTTCGTTGACGAAACGTTTTATTTTTATTGAATGAAATACACGTAATTCCGAAGTAAAAACATTCCCAAAGTATTACCGATATTACTCAAACCTGAATTTCCAAGTGATTTGGTCCAACCGGCCCCGGATAACCGCACACAGGGTTAAAAGGAATACTCTCCGACCACCTTTTGTGCTCGTTTGATCTCCGCCATTGTAATAATTACACATAGATTAAAATAGACGATTAAGCGTTAAAACCTGAAATTCTTGTCCTGAAATGTAGTAGGTAGGTAATAACTACACACAGCTCACACACGACAGTCTGATCCCAAACTAGGCAGAGCCTGTACTATGGTAACCAGACTGCTGATAGACATACTTATATATTTAAAAAATCACACATATTATAGAAAAATCACACAGTATATATTTCTAGATAGGGAGTTGTCTTTATAAAACAAAAATAAAAAAAAAAACCATATATCACACCCTAAGCGTAGGTAGCTACTTACTATTAGGTGACCTGGCTGTCATATATTTAAAAAAAAGTAACCACAGAAAAACCACAGAGAAACCACAGAACCAGCAAAAATATCCAATCCGTTACGGAGGGAGTTGGCGAAACAAGGCATACGAGTTATGAAGACTTTTTGTAATTTTCACAAATTTTTAAATGGATTCTTTGGTAAGTAACTGTCGACCCTACTAGATCACTCTTCCCCCCTTCTCTGTGTATATATCTCGTTCTGCAAGACCCTGTATAAGAATTTTCAAATTTAAAAAATATATCATACTCGTACCATCTTGTAAAACTATTTCTCAAAGGCAAAGACAAAGGCCCTAATAGCTAACTATGTCGTTAAACATTAGCGCCCTGAACTCACACTTTTAAATGGCTTTTTAGTTTAATAAAAGAGTTAAAAAGTGTTTCCTTTTTCTTGTATCGCGTATAAAAGACGCCTGTTTTTACATCTAGGAAGTAATTATCTCTGTGAAGTTGTAAGGAATCAGAAGTGGAGAAGCAGGACGCGTATTTGCAAAGTGTAGATTTAGTTGAAAATAAATTTAAACAAAATAATATTCATGTGATTGTTAATTATCATGTATTTATCATCTCTTCTGTTATCTGTTTCTCTACTGGAACATTTTATTTGCAATACCTTAACTTTTTGTCTTACTTGAAGAAATGTAACACTTTACCCTTTTTCATGTCCGTGTGGTGACGGATTAAGAATACGGAATGTCACCACGCCTATTCATCCCGTGGGTGTCGTAAGAGCCAACTAAGGGCGCAAACAACGCAGGACAACAGCACTGCGAAGAGAAGGAAAACTCAAAACAAACTATATACCAACCCGTCTGGCCAGCGTGGTATAGTAGGCCAAAACCTCCTTTCTAAGGAGAGGCCTATGTCCAGCAGTGGACTATTAAAGGCTGTTGATGATGATGATGATGACCCTTTTTCATATAGGTACTGTATGTTTAGTTTTATGTTTTATTTTACCTCCTAACTTTGGACTCCACGATAGCGGAATCCATAATTCACTTTTGACAACTTCATGGCTATGTGCCAATATTTTACTTCTTTTACGGCTTTTAGAAATAGAAGATATGTAATATGCATTTAATTTAAAGAAGCCATGATACACTGGATTATTTGGGTAAGTGGGTTATGATAACCGCACCGATCCGAACCATAAGTTGCTTGACATTAAATTTTTAGCTTCACTACTTTCCATGCTGACAATAAACTTAAAAAAACAACAGTTATTAGGAAAAACTATAAGATGCAATTATGCGATAAAGTTATTTCTAAATGTTTTAATTCGATAGGCGTGTTGGTCTAGTGTTTCAATTGTAATTAATTGCTTTTTGACTGGGTGTAGTTTATCAATAATATGCAGCAGTAATAATATAATAACTTGTAGTATTTTCAAATATATAAGTATGTTTATTAGCAGTCCGATTACTATAGTACAGGTTTAGTTTAGTGTCATTATTATAACTAAATTTGAGTTTCATGAAATGTGGGTGATGTATCTCAGTACTCGTTAAACATCAACCTTAGTTCAGTTCTAATTTTAAACATCTAAACGAACCTCCTACTTTGGAAATACGCGACCCTGTTCGGCCGGAAGGAGGGTGATCATTTGACCAACTTTTTTCATTATCTCTAGCAACTCGAATACTCTTATAGGAGTCCTATTTCGTTTTAGTTGTGATTTTCTTTCCAACAGTTATTTTTTCTCCTTGTTAACAATAGTCGTTATCTTTTACCGGGCTATTTTGTTCTTTATATCGTTACAAATTAGCTCCCTTTATGACGTGTAGTAAGTGCCTCTTGAGTGTGTTGACTTCCATGTTGTCTATTTCTTTGAGGCTTAGAGTTGGGTGAATCATGGAAGATCATCATCGGCATGGAGAATCTTTTCTTTAATAAAACACAATTCCCGCACTAGGGATAAATCCTGTGTCCCGGGGATTTACAAACATACATGAAACGAACAGAAAGAACACCCAGACTCAGAACAAAAATTTGTGGAAAATGAATCATCTACGATGTATTCATTTTAGCCGCAGTGTATCGTATTATTTAATTTTAGTCGTTAAAACTTAAATCATTTGTTAACCGATGGTCCCGATGAGATAACACCTTAAGGGAACTTACGAGTATAATTTGTTTTTTTTTTTACATGTTAAAACACTGGTTAGTAAGCGAAGCATATTTACGAGTAAAGTAATGAATTCATAGCTCAATCAAAAACGTTTATATGATAAATATAAAATATACTTTTTTTTACGTATGAACGAAATCCATACGTCTAAACCCTGATAAATTATTAATAAAGTGTTTTGTCCCTCTTTAGATCTTCAGATGTCATATTTTCTATAAATTTTAATGAGACTGGAATGTAACTCACTATTTTTATCTTACAAAATAAACGTAGAATTGCGCCCTTCCTTGAAAATGGCTGGACAAACTAACGAGATCTTATAATACCAGGACGTTCAAATATAAACGCTAACGAACACAAAACAACAGTTACTGAACAAAACATTCACTGAATCTGTAATCTATGAAGCAGGGAAGGTCTGTAGAGCGCAATATTGTTTCGCTTTGTAGCTGACCCGTCTGCTCTTTCCGGTGCACGAAACCTTACCGGAAGTTTACTTAAAAGAGGTGGAGAGCGCTCAGGAATATCGGTATTGGAGAGTATTCTGAGTAACGGTAATTTATTAAGTGGAACGTTAGAGAAGGAAATTGTTACTTATCTAGTTAATGTTTTCTCTTTTAAGCTTTTTAAGCATGAAAATTGACTGAAACCGTCGAATAATTATCACTTAAAACATATGTTTCGTAAAATTCTACTAGATGGAGACTTTGTCCACAAAGCAGTATAAACAAAACAAAGCCAGAAAACTATAAATATAACTAAAAATACGAACTTAGCCCAACCTACAGAAAAACAATGTGTGAAAGAAATTCTTGGTACACTTCAGAGCTTTTTCGAGTGAGCATGGCCGAAACAACTTCCCACGGTATTTAGTTACATTAGAGGTGTAAGTTTTGTCGGTAATAGCAGTTCAGTTATGCGACTGACAGGCACAATATATTGTTTGCACTTTTCAACCCATTTGTATATACGCAACAATCTTTTCTGTCACGGCCTTTCCTTCTTAACTAAGATGTGCTGTTGATATAAGTTTCTGCATCTCTTAACGTGTAACAGTTATTTATACATTTTATTTGTATTGCGTACGGAGTTGTAAACAGTGACACCTGTCGCCCCGCGTCGCATTTATTGATTTATCCGAAGTAGATTGTAACTATAGTATTAATGTCTCTTCGTCCGCCATCGGACCACTAGATGGCGTGGTTTTTTTGGTAAGTCGTAGTAATAATTTATCCTGTCAAATTGTATTGGTGTTAAAAGTGTCCTGTTATGGTAGGAAGCGGGTTACTGTTGAATTGAGTCGTGTTAACCTCAATGATAATTTGAATTCGATTGGGCTCCCATTCATGACTAAATAAAGAAGGGATTCTTTCTAGAAATTTCACAAACAAAAAGCAAAAAAGCATATATAAGTCCGGATTCCAGCCGCAAGGGACACTCTGGTGATTCTAATCTTCCGATCTGAAGTAGCATTTTGATTGTCTGTTTATTCATTTTTAGTAAATTCTGTGTCCTAAGTACCCACTTCAGTGGTAAGTTAATCTTATTTTTCTTGTAGTCATTTGTTTTTGCAATCTGAACGATTATATGAGTGTTAATCCATTCGTAGGGCTCCAGATTTCGGGTCAAGAGATACTTTTCAGACTACTTCTACTACTTCTTACTTTGTTTGTGGCCTTTTTGTGCGTAAATGAGCTCCTAAGTTTCATCTGATTACTGGCAGTCACGCGGCTCACAAGCAAGCGGTCAGCCTCATTCAAGGGTTACGTAATTTTTGTTAATGTAACTAATATAAATACCCAACCTTCCTATATACCTAATATAAATAGCCAACTCGGGCTGGTGTGGAAATAACCTGAAGGATTGCTGACGAAGAGGCTCCTAGCAACATCAGCTCGGCCTTGACGCGCGCCGCTGCGGGATCTTTTCTTTATATACCCACTATTTATATTTATTCAATTTTAACTCTGTATTTGGAATGAAATATACATGTATGTATGACTGAGGTGTAAGTTGTGTTTCTCTGAAGAGTCCCTTAGGGTGCCCACACCCACACATGTCCATACCCTTCTGTTGTCGACAAGGCGCCCTGGGTAATCTCGTGTATTTCTCCGCTGGGTAAGCCGGTGAGTAGACCGCCTGACACGTTCAGCGGTTACAAACGTTATAGTTCGTAGACTGCCCGGTTGGTGGCAATGGGCTTGGAACCAAATTTTAGTTGATAATGTGGGTTTATCTACATTGTATTTACAGGCGTGAGTAGGTACGTATGAATCAGCTAAGATTGATACCACTGATGTTGTTAGTAATTACCTGTTTTGTGTGGTACCGAGTAAGTAAGATTGAAAGAAAGAAAATACCGTAACATAACCTTAAAATTCTAATTGATTCCATAAATGTTGGACAACTCTAAGTCTTCAGAACTATTCTTTCAACTAATTAAATAAATTGTATTAATAATAATGTTAATGGAGCTGAATAAAGATGTTTCTTGATGTAGGCTTGCATAAATTTCAAAAAGTATTTTATTTTGAATCCATCCTTACATGATACAAACGTCAGTCCATAGTCTTGTCCATGCATCAAATTTTAGTATTTAATGATTTAAATTTCAAAAACCATTAAGTTAATAACTTTTAAACGTTAATAAAACTAATAAACACAAAAAATCATCTATTTTGAAAGTTTGATTGAAGTTTTAGTTTATTAGTTTTGTATTTTAAAGACTCACCATCGTCATCATCAATAGCCTTTAACAGTCCACAGCTGGACGTAGGCCTCTCCTAGGTTTTGGCCTACTATACCCCTCTGGCCAGACGGGTTTGTATAGGGTTTGTGTCAAGTTTTCCTTCTCTTTGCAGTATTGTTGTCCTGTGTAGTTTGCTCCCTTAGTCGCCTTTTACGACACCCACAGGATGATTGGGGGTGATTACAATCCGTATTCTTAATCCGTCACCACACGGACAAGACTAAATAAGAACGTTTTGTATCTAAGAATAAAAAGAAAATATGAATATCAGACCATGAACATAACATTTGTCATAACAAATAAATGAGAAACTTTACGTATATGGTTGTTTTCGTACAGTAGTTATCTTTCTCGTCAGTCCCTAGTTAAACCTATTAGTCCCTAGACGACTCAATTTGTAAAACCTTAAATTTCTCGTAAAATACTATATTAAGTGACTGACCCTTTTAATTATGGTACACTGATTTAAATATCTACCATAAATAGCAATTGGTGTTCTAATTGGGATTTAATTATTATTATGACAAGTTAAGTTCATAAATCACTCAATTTTTATGGAATGACAATAACCTTTTCATCATTTTTAATGTGTCGTTAAAGTGCGGTAAACCAACTCAGAAACATCCTTAACTAGCCAAACGAGTGATAGGAATAGGAATAAACCTGTCACGTCTGTATACCCTTACAGGTGTTATAGCTTAGTATATATGCACCTGATCAAAAATTTTTTTTGTATTAATTAAAAATGTAGCAACATTATCCAAGTTACCGTTTAAAACTCGTCATTCAGAATAAGAGCCATTTCCAAGTCGTAGAAACACGGCACGGACATCCCACCATGTCACGGGACAGCGTCACATCACGCGACATGTCGAAACTTGTTACGAACCGGAACACATGCTAAAGGTATTCGAGCATGCAAGTGGTATGTGAAGAGCTGCGGGTAAGGATGGGCTTAGTGATTTCCCGTATGTTACGAAATTGACGGAATACATTCGGAAATAGCATCGAATGAACTCTTTGACATATCTTAATTTAGAATTCAGTTACTAAATTACATAAATAAAAATACTCCAAACGTTTTTCATGATTGGTTAAAATCTCTTGATATTAAAACCTGGAGCAAAGTACAAAAAGTGATTACCTTCTAAACAACCTTGGCACATCATATTTTGGAATATGTACTTTATTATCATATTTAGAAGTAATGCACAAAGCAAAAATTTTCAAACAGTATGTGTTATAAAGTTAAAAAATTATGTTAAAACGGCTACTTTATATATTTATATAAAAAATTGTATATTTGACGTTGAACTTGTTGACACTTACGGCTGGTCCACTAGTTACTCGTAAAAGTCACTCAACGTGCTATGGAAAGGACTATGCTCGGCGTTTCTCTTAGGGATCGCATCAAGAATAAGGTGATCCGGCCAGCCTACCTGATCAGCAAGCTGAAATGGCAGTGGGCTGGCCATATTAGCCGCCGTACCAACAACCGTTGGGGAAAACGAGTTCTTGAGTGGAGACCGCGTCTCGGCAAACGTGGTGTAGGACGCCCACAGGCCAGGTGGAGTGACAATTTGCGCAAGATGGCTAGCAGGAGCTGGATGCGAGAAGCCCAAAATCGATCTAAGTGGCGTCGAGATGCCTATGTCCAGCAGTGCAGCAGGTTATCGTCTGCGGTTTTCTCAGACCGATACGACCTCCAAACCTGCAAGAAAAGAGCTTACTCTTTCCTCAAAGGCCGGCAACGCGCTTGTGACTTCGCTTTCCTTCTGCTCGTTTACCCCCTATTTCAAAAGAAAAATATATTTACTGATTGACAGTTTGCGATGGCGTCATTATTTTTGCCGATGTTAAAGGGTACAAAAATGAGCAGGTCAAACTTTTATTACAATAACTAATAACTAACAAAGCCTTCAGCAGCACAAAAATAGAATGGAAATATTTGAGACTAATGTGGGGACTATTTTCTTGTGTCCGTCCGACCGTCCAAACCTAACATGTGGATGTAGAGCAGAAATGTGACTAATGCAAGGTCTGTAATTGTATTTTAAAGTTTTTTAAACGTGAAAGTCAACTTTTTGATTGGATAGAAAGTCCTATTGTTTCCATAGCAGTATAAAATCTAATTATTCTGTGTTTCCGTACAATGTTTTATACCTGAAACAATAAAAGATATAACTCAAAGGACTTCGAAAGCAATTCAACTCGTTTCTTTTTTGTAAAATTTTAATTGGTTTTTCAAAGTTTTGCATAAGTCTATCTGAGTCACCTTTTCTTTTACCCCTGTTATCTCTGTAAAATTATATTTTTTTGTTATGGAGAAAGTTAATTTCATATTATATAGCTATTGAATATAACTGGTATAATTCTAGTCCTAGAGCCATTCTAGTCCTAGATACGTTTAGCATCTACGACTATTCTAAAAAAATATATATATTTCATCATCATCATCATCATCAACAGCCTTTAATAGTCCACTGCTGGACATAAGCCTCTCCTCTAATATATTTAATACTACAAAATTTATATGATTGTACTACGGTTTATTCAATTTAAACCACATTAGCTATATCTATTCAGTTAGTTACACGTATACAAACGTGGTTGCGTGTGGTCTGATATGCGTCCGATTCAATTTGATTGGACGCAATTAGGGCGGAGTGTAGAATAAAAGAAACACAATAGTGAGTTTTATTTTTGTTGTGTTTTGAACTGGCTACCGGTGGATTAGGGGGGATTTT
The DNA here is from genome assembly GCA_902825455.1 of Arctia plantaginis. Taxonomy (NCBI): domain Eukaryota; kingdom Metazoa; phylum Arthropoda; class Insecta; order Lepidoptera; family Erebidae; genus Arctia; species Arctia plantaginis. The sequence goes on along the minus strand of CADEBD010000386.1, from coordinate 353,601 downwards.
TTTAATTGATAAAGGTTACGGTACCAATTCGATGGCGACGGTGACTTTAATTTGGTCGTTCAATCATTTTGAATATTAAACTTGGCAATATTTTAATCTTGTTATAAGTAAAAATTAACAGTGAAAATGAGGATTATTATGGTCTACAAATTTTACCGTTTCCGCTATGTCAATATTGGTAAACGAATAAAACGTAATATACCTAAGATAAACAAAAGATCAAACAATTGTTTAGTAACTCCACCTTCGAACTTTACTAATAACACGCGTTTAGGAAAAAATATGAATTCAATTTAACTGAATAAATGAGTTTGTAATTTGAAATTCAAATGCAGGTGTAATACTCTCTGTTAACTTTTTAGTGAGGGGGAGAGAGCTGGTATGAAATTAAACGTGTTATAACTTTTTATGGTTCTGATAACATCTCGGACTGTTGAACATGTTTTTGGTGACTATGATTATTGAACATTTTCTTTTCAAACTTGTTTGATCAATAAAAGTTTGCTTGGTTCAAGATCGATGTCAAAATTACTTATTTTTATTGTATAGGGAGGCAAGCGAGCAGACGGATTACCTGATGGTAAGTTACTACCGTCGCTTTTAGACACGCGCAACTCAAGATTAACAAAGGAATGAGGGGGGAGGCTTGAGCTTCGATAACCTCAATCTGGCCCACACTTGCTGAGGCAAAGTTTTCCTGGACTGAAAATTTAGTTTCTTTAACTTAATTTATCTTCTTTCTTTCTCCCGTCTGAACATTATTGGAACGAAGTTCCTTATCGCGCGTTACACTCTCTGAGCGGATGGGAGCGAGACCAAAAAATGTGTACCAAGACTTTATTCCGACACTTCTTGCTATAGTTACAGCGAAGGGAACTTTGTTCCGACCTGGGGCCCGTGAACCACTCACGCCGTTTTTTTACATTATCAGTAAAGCACATAGTCATTCCAGTCGTAAAAAATAGATAGAACTCTTTTTCAGAAAGTTCAAACCTTCCTACCTTATGATTTGAAATTACTCCTTATGAAATCAAATCAAAATTTCAATGTCCTTGAAAATCCTTACGATTGTACCGCTGAGTTCAATCAAGCACCAAATGAATCAGTCTCAATACAAATAATCGTTAACACAAAACAAATGAACTAATTCATTACCCACAAGGCATAGATTTCACAACGATTTGAACTCATGAATCTGAACAACAAAAGTCTAAATAAACAAGCTCTGCCACCCTGCATTGCTCGTTAAAACTTGTCCCCTGTGTTCGCTAATAACTCGTATACCTGAGTCTCTCAATACTGGTATAAGATTCTCTTAAGTTAAGCTACGGGTAAACTTCTCTGTTTGTGTATAGGTATGACTTGTTTGTAGTTAAGTGAGAATTTAAATGGCGGTCGGTAATAAGCTGACGTAATAATATTTGAATAGAAAACGTGTAAACATCCACCTGTTCATCGCGTAGTGGTTGTAAATGTCGACTAAGGGTGCAAACTACGCAGGACAACAGTAACAGCACTGGAAAGAGAAGGAAAACGTGAAAGAAACCCTTTTCTTTTTCTACGTGTGGAAATCCCACCCGGGGTTTGCGTCGGAATGGTGTGTCGGAATCGGACCGACTAAAACCACACGGTATGCCGCTCTGTGTCTGTAATAGGAGCGATCCGGGAACGGGTAATAAGTGCGCCTCTGCCGCCCGATTCGCCAGCGACGAATTGGGTCCGAGTGGAGGTTGTCCTCCCCTCACCGCCGTCACCTTCTGCGAGATGACATCTTCGCAGAAGACTTGCAACGGCAGGCGGTCGTTCTCCTGCTAAGACACCGGTGTTGAGGGAACCACTTTCTACCGGCTCCTGGATCTTCTGCAGGAGATCCACAATTTCCTCTTCCGCTGCGCCTTCGCCCTCCGCTCCGACTCGTCTATAGGCTTCCGCCTTAGAAAAGGCAGAGCCCGACGGGGCCGAAATCGTCGTTCTTGACCTTCAGCATCTCCTGGGACATATCACAGCGTCCGCAATTCCTGCTATCGCAGAACTCCATTTCCATCGACTCCAGTGAATCCATCGTCGAACTGGACTCACCTCCGTCCGACGGAATGGTAGACCTGGAACGTATTCGTTCCGATATTCTTCGGCTCCCAGCAGCCAAATTGACTTCTGGGAGCCCTACCGAGATAGGCGTCCCAAGCATAACTTCCTCCTCGTTAGACGAGAAATTATCTTCTTTCCTTGTAATTTCCTTCTTACACCTCTCCTTTCTTTTTATTTTTTGCATTATTTTTGTTAACAGACTGCATAATATAACCCATGAGTGGGGGAAAAATAAAAGACAGCCCGGGCAAAGATCCTTCAAAACCCGGGCAAGCGTGAATTTCTGCTGGGAGTGTGCTTTCGATTGAACTACCCATCAGCTATGCATCCCCTGGCAGCACACCAGAACACGGGATTTGGAGTATTTTTTTATAGAGGTTTCCTCCTTCACATTCCGGGCGGCTAAGCCAAAAACCTCGGCCCCGATCGACGCGACATCGCGAGACATAATCACGACACTCCTCTCGGGATTACGATATGCCGACGGTGGCAGAGAGGCAAAGTCTCCCTATGATAGGAGGAAAGGACTCAAAAAAGGGCCTTCGTGATTTTTTAACGAGGTTTTCCTCCTCATTGCTCCAAAGAGCGAAGAGCCAACAAAGGAATCGACAGACACACCCGCTCTGATAGACCAAGCCTCGACCGAATGGCCGAAGAAAAATGGCCTCCTCTTCGTACTAGAATATTAGCCGTTGGCGATGATGCTCTCCCCACATAGCGGAGGAAGAAACAGCGCCACCGCCAACGTTTCCAGGGTGCACCATGTGAAGGTTTCCCATCCTAGCACCCCACTTGAAACAAATCCTTTTTTTTTTTTTTACGTGTGGAAATCCCCTCGGACCCTCACCCCGCCGGGGCTCTCGTTCGGCGGGGCGGTGTGTCGGACTCGAACCGACTAAAACCACACGGTGTGCCCTCTTTGCGCTTCCAGTTTAGGAGGGGTCCAGGTAGTTATCGCCTTCTGGACCCCTCCCAGCGCCAGCCCGCTCCTGGTGCGGGCTCCGTCTCCAGGACCTTTCTTTTTTTAGGCGACGTCCGACACACGCGGACGCCGCCCCCCCTCGCGGCTGGCCAACTAATACGGGTGGAGGGGAGAACCCATCCCGTCCCCCCGCGGCCACACTCAGGGCGGCATGAGGCGCAGATAAGCGCGCCTCCGCCGCCCGGTTCGCCGGCGGCGGATCAGGTCCGAGTGGAGGTCGTCCTCCCGGGCCTTCTCCGCCGCCTCCTTCTGCGAGATTACCTCCTCGCAGAAGGTTGCGACCGCGGTAAAACAACTGTCGCCACCGGCCATGGAGCGAATTACGGCCGGTAGCGAGAGATCTGCTCCGATGACTGCAGTGAGGGCCCGGCGCTGCGTCGCGGGGCAAACCGCCAGCGTGTGCTGGGCCGAATCCTCACTGCAGTCGCAGTGGTGGCAGGCGGGACTCGATTCCCTCCTAGCGACCGAGTACAGGTACTTTCCGAAGCAACCGTGCCCGGAAAGCACCTGCGTCAGCCGGAAGGAAAGGGTCCCGTGCTGCCGCCCTGCCCACTCAGCGATGACCGGCTGGAGGGCCTCCACGGCGGCGAAGCCAGCGCGTGGAGTCTCCAACCGGAGCGACCATCTGACCATGGTGGCTCGGCGAGCGGCTTCGCGCCACTCGCGCACGTCTTCGGGCGGAGGGCGAAATCCGCTCTCCGCCCGGAAGTCAGTCACTCGCCGATAAACTTCGGCGAGCACTTCCGCCTCCAAATCCCACGGGGGTGTTCCGGCCAAGGCGCAAGCCGCCTCGGTGGACACCGTGCAGTATCCGCGTATGGCTCTGACCGCCAATATCCTCTGGGGGCGACTTGAAACAAATCCTATACCAACCCGTCTGGTGGTATAGTAGGCCAAAACCTCCTTTTCCAGGGGAAGCATATGTCCAACAGTGGACTATTAAAGGCCGTTAACGATGAAGCATCCAAAGTTATAACGCCAAAATTCCAGAATATACTTTAACCATTACTACTACATTAATATAAACACTTTCACTACTCTTATGAATTCTCTTTAAACTTAAACAATTACGTTCACAGAAATCATAAATTAAGCATAAAAATAATCTAGATAGCAAAAAGATAAACAACAAACCATTTTGGAAACACAGAAGAAACGCAAGAATATTAGTTATTCACTACCGCTTCGCAATGAGTTAAACATATTACAAATTTTCATAATATATATGATACATATACCGAGGATTTTCCGTAATGTACCTAAGCCGAGTGATCCGATATTAATCCCAACGCAGAGTCGCATAATTGAATTTTAAATATAGTATTGTGGGTACGAGCAGGAAAAATTCTGTTTGTACTTGTGATGTAGGTACGTCGGATAATACTCGCTTTTTAATCTCTAGACACAAAATTATATGTTTTTTTATTAAAAATACAGCAATATATATACGTTGACGGATTGAGAATACGGAATGTCACCACCTCTATTCATCCCGTGGGTGTCGTAAGGAAGACTAAGGGAACAAACTACGTAGGACAACAGCACTGCAAAAAGAAGGAAAACTTGACACAAACACTATACCAACCCGCCTGCCAGCATGGTATAGTATAGCCAAAACCTCCTTTTTATGTCCAGCAGTGGACTATTAAAGGCTGTTGATGTGATGCACGATTATATATTTTACTGGCATGATGATGTAGTGGTTTAAGATACCAGCGAACATCATCCTCCAATTCTTTTTTCCCAAACTCTGTTGGGGTTGGGTTTAAGTCTTCTACGACACAGCTAACTTTCAAGTGTTTACGTGGAGCGTCGTGAGACCTATACAACCCAAGTACTAGGCAACATCGAGATTCTGTGGATAGTCTGACTGACCTACTCACACAAGAGTTAAGAAAAGGTTACTACTTACACAAGACCCCCACGATCCTAGCCAGCAACACAATTTTTTCAACTATTTGTCATCATATCGTGACTACTAGAGTGTGTAATTATTGTAATGCATTAATGATGGTTTGATAGTGTATCAAGTGATCAGTGAATCAAGTAAAAACATATTCACACGTAAGTCAAATGTATTTTTTTTTTTTGAGAACAATAAATTCTAATACCCACATTTTGGTCTGTAGGCAGAATCCACTTTAACCTAATTTATTTACTTCAGCCTGACAAATGTGTCACAGTTATGAATTTCACTACGTCCTAATTAAAATGAATAAATAGTTTAGATATTTGTGAGAACTTAATTAACCCAGATCTCGCGTGAAGACGACATGAAACATAACCCTATATTTCGATTTGAATCTAGATTCACACTGAGTGCTATTACGCGCTAATAAAAGAACGCGGTAATAAAAATAAACTTTACTTTTGGGATGTCAAATTACCTCAGCTTGAGGTTGTTTATAAAAAAGTCTACGACTGCTATAAACAACTAAAGAAAACGCTTTAAAAGAAACTCACTGAGGCAGTTACCATTTCCTCTACTTTACTTATAGTTAATATAGCTATGGAAACTCTTTCTATGATTACTTTTGTAAGAAACACTTTCAAGAAGTTGCTTGTCTTGAATAGCTAACTTCGGTAATGAAAAAATCTCAACTTTGAGACATTTATAATTTAGGATGAACATTACTACACCGGAATACATCTAGTTTATTTATAACTAAACCAATTTACGTAGGTGTAAGCTCAAATGAGCTAGTGGTTTCAGACCAAAACGAACATATAGTGAAAGAAAGCTATGAAAACATTAGGCAATAATTTCAGCGGCGGTAGTCTAGTGGTTAAGGCGTTGGACTTGCGATCAAGAGGTCGTGGGTTCAAATCCTGACCAGTACACTACCGACGTGAACCCACTCCTAACACAAGCAATTTAGCTTAGCGGGAGGGGTTAATGGGAATACTAGTAATTTCAGATGCTAGTTAACCTTTCAAAAAAAAAAGTGAAAAATCTAGGTCACTTCCAAGGCTTGAACAAAAATCTGTGCAGTAATAACATTGTAGGAAATAAAACAAGTAAAATCGATTTGATAGAGGGGTCCCAGTATTTAAATTGTCAGTATAGATCACCACTTCATTACAAAATACAAACCTATTTAAGAACCTTAGCGTGAGAATCAGTCACTTACGTCTAATTAATTCCATCTTATCTTACTCCCTATCTTACCAACCCACATTCAGCCACTGAATTTAGAAGAGCCAAAAGTAAGGTAAGAAATTATATTATGTCAATAAAATCAATATAAAATAATGTCAAATTAGATTTAATAAGTAATAAATAGTAGTGTATTAATTCCATTATATTATCAAAAGATCTCCTGTAGGTGTCAAATGCTGGATCTTTCAAGATCATACACTCAAGTGCCACTAACCCAGTGATATTCTGGCGAATACATTTAAGTGCTATAACAATATTTGGATCGCGTGCGTAGGGCGTCGAATTAATACTAACAATTACCGCAGCAGCACGCACAAAAAAAACCGTACAAATTGCTACTGTGCGTGTCGGTATTGAACTTGATGGCAGTGATGAGCGTAGCGAGAGCGTGTTGATATTTTAAAGGAAGGCGGTCAAAAATTTAGGCATATTTTTTAAATTTATATTTACTACCTCAAAACGCCGTTATTTACAGATCGATTTTCCAAATTATTGTTATATTCAGGCGGGTGTAATATGCTTTCCGTTTGGTCCTATTGAAATTTGAAGAAGTTTATTTCAATTCAGGATAGTGTAGGCGTATTAAAGTCAGTATTTTGTGTTTTTTTAGGTAATTTTGTTAAAAATTGGCGGGCCAATCCAGGCTTTGTATGTGTATTTTTGTGTAATAATATCCTGTATCCAAATATACAATAAAACTTTTTAGGTATGTCTCCATGATTAGTTTGAAAAGTCGAGGGCTAATTATGGACTTGAATCAATACATTTGCATTGTTTATTGATGTAAATCAATACTTGCTCTGTCTGTCCGTTATAACCATGAATATTTTTTTTTGTCTTTTTTTTTAACTCGGTGTACGTCGGTACTTAAATTCTCTTTTTCCTCTATAACTTATCGAAGTGCTTGGAAAATGTATTAGATATACTTAGAGCCAGTTGTGATTATAACTATTGTTTACTAATCAATTTTCTTCCATATTTCTACTTGAATAAATGACATAAATTGAAATCCATTTATCAAGTCGAGTCGCAGTCGAAAGTCTCTATATGTAGGTAAACAGTAAATGGATGTATTGTTGTGTATGTAATGTAGGCATTAATAACAAATGCATCTAATACAAATAAGAATAGTCTTATGCAAAATTTTCTGGACTTTCTGTTTGTGTGGTAAGATGATCTGAATTGATCAAATACGTTTTTCAATCATGGTTTCTTTTAGACAATGGTCTGTATTCAAAACAGTATCAGCACGTGTATCGATCCTTTTTATTGTGAATATTAATCTTGCTGCGGTTAGAGCTGCAATTATATTTTTTTCAACTTTGTGTATTTTATCATTTTTTAATGTATCATCTGAGAGGTTTACTCTGTTAGGCCTAACTGTTTCAACAGCATAAATATAAATATCGATAATATACAAAAACATCGTTTAGTAAAAAAGTAGATATTGCATATCACGATGCTTTTTATTCAAAGATTCAACAAAACCCTAAACCTATTATATCTCATAATTACCCGCTATCGCGACCTCTTATGACTCTGTCATGTATCTATCTTGACCTATCAATACCGATTGAATCAGACATTAAAAGCTTTCGACCATACATTATTAAAACTCTGAATGAATTATCATTTATCACTACGTGTTATCTTATAACTTTATTTGCTGTGATCAGATTTTTGTATTCAACAATTAGGAACTCATTTATTTTGTAAAATTATATATCATCATTATATGGGCTAACAACATCGTTATCTTCTTAGAAAACCTTCGTCCCACGTCTTATTATTAACGAAACGTATCTGTTATTAAAGTCACAAGCGTTCTGTTAGTTTTGCTTGTTGCTGTGAAATCATAAAATAGGGCTTTTCTATCTGATTTGATTTAAAATTAATGAATGTTTGATATATTTGGCAATATTTTCACTTTGAATTTGCCCTTGTTCTATTATAGTTATTCGTAAAAGGTTACAGAACTGTCTCATTTAATTGTTTTTACCATTGAAACTATATACTATGAGACTATTTTAAGTATTCCCACTACTTGAAGTGGCCATGCAACGAGAATCTTTAATGAAATGTTGATTTCTTTAAAAACAATGTATTATTCTGATTATTATTCAGTTTCGATCAAGAATGCGATCCATCAGTAATCCATACTTACATTATAAATATGAAAGTGAGTTTGTTTGTTATGTTTATATGCCTAAACCCCTAAACTAATTGGAAAAAATCTTTCACCAATGGAAAGCTACATTATCAGCGAGTAACATAAGATACTTCTTACCGCGATAACAAACACACACGCAGGCGGAGCCACGGGCAAAGGTTAGAATACCTAATATAAAAAGTACTATAAGTAAGTGTAGTTATGCAGCGGCGAGTAAATAGGTATGATATCCATTTATCCAGCCACGAGCAAGTCGCAATCGGTTTCTGGTCTCTATTAGAGAATGGTCTGTATTCAAAATAGTATTTGCATATAATCATCTGATTCGATCATATTATGTTTAAGTAAATCGATCTAAGTGGCGTGCAATGGCCTATGTGCAGCAGTGGACTGCGATAGGCTGATGATGATGATTAAATAGGCTTGCAGTAACATAAACAATAAGTGGGTGACGCTACAGTAGTAACGATTGAAAATACAATATTTAGACTATTTATTATTAAAGAGTTTTTACGAAACTGTAATCACACAATAAACCTTTTTTTCGTGTGATATCAACTCACTACAGCCGAGGGTAAACTGGAATCGACAAACTCGACACACACAAGCGACACACACAGCACACAACAAACGACCAAGTACAAAATAAAACCAACAAATAGCTTCTGCGTTATGATCAAAATAATAAAAATAGAGCCTCGACCATCACCTTAAGTGAGTCCTAACCACCGGTGTCTTGGTCAATGTACCCGATGTCAGTGGTCTAGTATTTTTTTTTATTTGTAATATATTTAAAAATGTAATCAATATGTATATATAATGCAATAAAGAGGATAATAAAAATAATCTCACACATCTCACACAGGGCCGTCTGATCCTAAACTAGGCAGAGCCTGTGCTATGATAACCAGACTGCTGATAAACATACTTATATATTGCTGAATACATATATTGTATAGATCAATTACACCTAGACACAGAACAAACGATCGTGCTCATCACACAAATATTTGTCATGGGTGGAAATCGATTCCATAACTTCCACCAACAAACCCGTCAAAATACTGAGAGAGAGAATACTAAGAGACAACTAACGTTTACCGAAATGCCCGATAGTGCGATCCAGTCACCACATGGCGAGGTCCAGCGATACCTACTATACATGGGTAGGTATGTTTGCACCCACAGAGTTCAATTAGACCTCACGATTCAGACCCTTGTCAACGGAAAAAATCTTCACTTGAATGTTAATAAATTTTTACCACAATTTTTTTGGTAAACCCCTTTTTGCTTTAGTTTAGTGGATCTATGTAACAAAATAAAACAAGTGAGGGGCATTGCTTTGTTTATGATATACGGGTTTGCCATGGTATAATTATGGGATATTATATTTTGTTTTAACGTGATCTAATCTTCGTCCAAAGTTACTCTAGTTTTATTTAGGAGCAATTCATTTTCAGAAAACGCCTGTTTTCTTAAAATTAGTTCTGATATTCCTCATATCAGGCTCATAACATCCGTCAACTGCTTAACACAGATAACAACTTGTATAGAGATCAGAAGCTTGTCTTGCCCGTTCTATTGTTGTTCTCGCTCTGTTTAACAAATGTTAAGTCAATGTTACCGGTTACATTATCAACCTATATGTTTCTTATGGCAGTCGATGAGACCGTACATCTCGGACTGAGATCGACTGAAACCACACAACGCTCGATGACCTTACTCAATAGCCCATCAGGAGGCTTTATTGCTGGTGGACAACATATAATCCATCTTTCCATTCACAATCAAAGTGGCATGAAGTCCTGGTGACCCCTACTGCTAACATCGTCATTAAACGTCTCTATGTCATTGTGGTGGAACGGGTGTCATGTCCCTCCAACACAAAGGGAGGATCTTCCGACTGGGCGAGGTGATAATGCCTAACGGGCTACGGTCCAACAATTGATGCTGGGAAGTTGTATATTATATGCTAATTGGCTCAGAACTCAAACTCTCTTTATTTCATAAAAAAAAAATTGTTTGAAATCGTATTTTTATCAATCGATTAACACACGTAATAGCAACAATCTGTGTTTGTCAAATAGTAAACAAATAAATTTAATAAAAATTAACTTTTACAAAATCTATGATATGCATGTGCTAATCTTAACCGCGCGTTTCCAAGGGCACTCTTTTGCAATATACAGATAGATAAAATGGTATTATAAAATATACCACAACATTGTTTTGAAATTTTGCTAAATACTGGTATTACTGAGATAGGTTTAAAGTTCAGATGTACTACCAGATTTGAATAAGGATATAATTTTACTAGACTTCATAAGATCAGGAAATACACCACTATCATTACATTGTTTAAATGTAAATGACAATTGATTAGCCACAAGAGATATTATTGTCTTAGTAATTAATACAACAGCCTGTTGGCCTGCCTGTCTGTAGGCTGTTGATGATGATGAATTAATACAAAATTTCTCTATAGGTCAGTTGTTTTTTTAACATCAACAGTGTTACCTTAATAATTTCAAGGAGAAATACATATTGGAAATTAAATTCACTATCAATACCACATTACCAACATGTTTTTTTTTTTTTTCACACACACGTCCGTCTGATCCCAAACTAGGCAGAGCCTGTACTATGGTAACCAGACTGCTGATAAACATACTTATATATTTTTAAATAGATACAAATTATAGATAAATTACACCCAGACACAGAACAAATGACCGTGCTTATCACACAATATTTGTTCTGGGTGGGAATCGAACCCACGGTCTCCGTTTTAGCAGTCATCGTCACTAACCACTAGATCAACAGGCCAGTTAACGTCAACATTATATTTTCTAAATCGATTCTGCAAGGCAAGGTAAGGAGTTCAAAGATTTAGTAATTGATACAGGAATATTGGTAAAAAAAGTTCTCAAACGTGGCAGTAACATCAGCATTTGATGTGATAAATTTATTGTTTACTTTCAGATTGATTTCACGATCGCAGCATTGGGTTTTAAAGTTTCATTGTTAATCATTTTCCAAGAGGTTTTAATCTTATCATTGCTACTTTTAATCTTTGAACTTATAAAACGAGACTTAGCCAATTTACAAAGTTTCCTAAACAGCTTTGAATAGTCTTTAAGATAATTATAAAATTGTTCACTTTTATTATAATTCCTCTCATCGTATAGTTCGTATAATCTTTTACTACTTTTGAGTAAGCCAGGGGTAGCCCACTCAATAAATGTGGCATTACCTTAAACCACTAGCGTTTTTGGTGTAAAAATGGTATAAATGTTGAAGAAAAACTATCATAATAAGTGTTAGGGTTATTCTCTACACAGAGTACTGAACTATTAAAACAGCTTTAAGTTTATCCTTAAAGTTTTAACAACGCTTTGCGGTTTTAGATATCACCACAATTCTTTTTTCTGCAACTTATTCATACCCAAAACAGAAAGATACTAATTGACCACAGTGGTCAGAATCTAAATGATTGATTATTTTCTTGTCCTTAATTAGAATGTCTATTAATATAATAATCCAAACATGTGGCAGTGGCTGCAGTGATTCGTGTAGGCTCCAAGAACAAGTTCTTCAGATTGTGTGATTGAAAGAGTGCCTTGAACTTGGTTACTATACTTGAATTTTCCAATAGGTTAACGTGTGGTGACGGATTAAGAATACGGAGTGTCATCACCCCTATTCATCCCGTGGGTGTCGTAAGAGGCGACTAAGGGAGCAAACTACGCAGGACAACAGCACTGCAAAGAGAAGGAAACTTGAAACAAACCCTATACCAACCCGTCTGGTCAGCGTGGTATAGTAGACCAAAACCTCCTTATTAAAGAGAGGCCTATGTCCAGCAGTGGACTGTTAAAGGCTGATGATGAATATTAAAGTTACCACAGATGATGATCTTCTTTCTTGATCTTTTTAATTTAACTAATACTTCATCCATAACACGTTCAAAACAATCATACATAGCTGAAGGAGGTCTGTATACACATACTACTATGAAACCTTTTAGTTCTAAACAGGCTATTGCTGTAGTTCGCTCAACTGATAAACTAACAATATCATGGCGCTCTTTAAACTTAAGTTGCTTATTACTGAGTATCATAGTGCCACCATGTATTGCTGTACTTCTGCTGAACGACCTGCCTGCCTGGTGGTGATCAAAATTGAACATTAACTGACCCCGTGTCACTGTTCAGTATTACAAAAAATATCAAGCGCATTGCAGTTCATGAACAGTTTCACCTCCTAAGTCTTTGCCTATCATTCCTCTAATGTTTTGATTCACCAAATTGATATTATTATTTATTTATTTTTTAATTAAATAGACAACTCCCGCATTAGGAATATATCCTGTATCGCTGGGGACTTTACAAACATGCATGAAACAGACACTAAAAACACCCAGACTCAGAACAACAATTAGTCGATACAAAGTTGGTGGTACAAGGAGTCGGTGTCGTGCCATGTGGGGATGGAACCCACAACACTCAGCGTCGTCGTAAGCGGCGTGGCGACCGCTTAAACCACTACGCCATCCGTGCAGTCGATTATTTTTAATAAATGTACTATGATTGAACTTTCTATTAGTGTTTAAATTAATAGTGCAAGAGATAGTCTATATTGTCTTATCAGTAAATTTAAATTATTTGAAATGTCAATCTCATTATTCTGTAACTTATGTCATTTAAATTTTTATAAATGTCTAAGGAAATATCTGCTAATGGATTGGCAAAGTCGCTATGGCTAATGTCTTTTTGCTCAATAGAAGCAATAGTTTTAGCCAAGTTCATGGGTGTAAAGGAAAAATAATATGATAGCGGAACTGCTATCTGTCTCTTATAATAACTAGAAAGGGACTGTCTACCTTTTGTCAATGAAATATTATTACTAACAAGCTTGTAAGTGTCGATTAGATGTAACTTATTACAATAGGGTCACTTTATTTGGCAAGTTAGATTGTGCATAATTATATTTAAATTATGTCTAACATTTTTTTCCTCCTGCGACAACCCTTTACTAAGAGGACGTGTAAACAATACAATTTTAATTACATCTAACTTTAACAATGATTCAAAATACTCTAAGAATTTCTTTTTGTTTATATTTTCCCTGTTATTACCAAAAATGACTAATGAAGTATTTACATTGAACTCTGATCTGGAATTTAAAACTTTTTCCATAATAGCATTAAGAGTTGAGTGAGGCATGCAATAATTGCTGAATTAATGTCCCAAGTGTGTATTTGACAATAAGGGACCTGTTAAGGAGCACGGCTTGGGTTATTGTAAGACTGTATCTTTTAGTATTGTTTTGTACCCTTATTGTTGTTTTATTGTGTATGCGCCGCGTTTCTGCATGGGCGCGGGGAAAGGATAGCGGGGGGACTGTTGCACGTGGCCTGAAATGCACGTTGCACCAGTCCTCCAGGCAGTCGATAGCTAGCCTCCCCGCCAGGCAGTCCATAGCTAGCCTTCTCGTAGTGTAGTTCTTGTAGTTGTAATAATGTGATTATATAGTCAATATTCCCGTGTCTGTGTGTTTCTCTGCTACTTACTGATTAGCAACCCCGCACCTCACTTACAAAACTGGTCCTTCTAGCCGGATAGAGTAAGTAGCAGTGAGTTACAACAGTACAATGCGACAGACACGGAGTGCAACAAGAGCTATGGAGAATACGATCGGTCAAGATTCGGAATTGCGTGCTTCGTCGTTCTCCAGTGTACAGCCAACGACGCCTCAGCAGCCTGCTAGGAGCTCCGTGGTGGGTGGTCATAGTGACCACGGTGAATTACCGCCATTGGAGATGACATCGGTTTCAGCGCACACAGTGCGCGCGCCGTGCAGTGTTAACCACGCGTCGACAAGACTTAGCCGGGCAAGCCGCGAAGCACTAAGAATGCGTGCCGAATATGAGGCGGAGGTCGAGATGGCTAAGGTAAAGGAAACGTTACTAAAGAAGAAGCTAGCACTCGACATGGCGGAACTAGCAGCGAAGGAAGACGAAGAGAACAATGCGCCGGCGAGCGTCGCAAGCGGTGAGATTTCAGCACGTGTTACGAGCTGGCTTGACGACGTATCTGCCGCTGCCCGCGCATCCGAGCGCCCCGCGCTTATCGTCACCACGCGGTTGCCTGCCACCCCGACACGTGGGCCCCAGGAAGAACAGAAAAGCGCGCCGGCGAGCGTCGCAAGCGGTGAGAATTCACCACGTGCTACGAGCTGGCTTAACGACGCGCCTGCCGGCCTCCGCGCATCCAAGCGCCCTGCGCACCACGTCACCACGTGGTTGCCTGCCACCCCGACACGTGGGCCCCAGGAAGAACAGAAAAACGCGCCGGCGAGCGTCGCAAGCGGTGAGAATTCACCACGTGCTACGAGTTGGCTTAACGACGCGCCTGCCGGCCCCTGCGCGTCCAAGCGCCCTGCGCCTGGCGTCCACACGTGGTTGCCTGCAACACGTGCGCTCGAACCCACGTCATCGCAGCCACCACCCCAAGCATCACCAAATAGGCAGTTTCAAACTGACATTGATCGGCTGGCGGAGGCCATCAGCAAGCTAGGACAGACGCGAAGTATGTCACGACAGGTACACGAGATACCTTCATTTGATGGTAACGTTGCAGATTGGCTCAGTTTTGAGAAAGCCTACCGTAGTACCAGCGAGATGCATAATTTCCAACCATTTGAGAACATGGCCCGCCTTCGGGTGGCGCTCGTTGGTGAAGCGAAAGCTGCCGTCCGCGACCTGTTGAGAACTTCTTCTGATCCCGAGGAGGTCATGAAAGCCCTCGAAGACGAGTTCGGACATCCTATTCGCCTGTTAGAGTGTGCCATTAGGAAAGTGCGTGATTTACCTAAGGTCTCCGAAGATGGACTCGCAATACGCAAATTCACGACTACAGTACGTAATTGTGTGTCTGTGTTACAAAGTATACGGGCCGACGGTTATTTAAATAACCCGCAATTAGTCAACGAACTAATAGGTAAATTAACACCATACCAACGCGCGCAGTACGGGCAATTCGCGATGCGTTTGGATAATAGTAGTGTTGATTTAAGAGTGTCTCCAAATTTATACATTTTATTGGACTTTCTCAGTCAGTTGACGCGTGCGTCGTCATATTATGCACCGATAAGCTTGAACGACGCTAATGAAAGTCGTGCTAATGTCAGTGGTAAATTCAGTGCCCGTGCCGGCGCTGAGCGCGCACCATTCGTTGCTGGTCGCCGCGATAGAGATAAGCACGTGGTTTCAGTGCGAGCGGGCGGGTCAAGTCATCGTGTGCATACGCACACAATGGAAAAAATCGCCGCAGTCACTAAGAACGAGAGTAAAAACAATAACGTCGTTTGTGTTCAATGTAAAGCGGAGCACGAATTAACGCAGTGTAGTGACTTTAAAAATATGACTGTTGATGAACGTTGGGATTTAGTGAAACGAAACAAACTATGTTTTAAGTGCATTGCGAAGAGTCATTCGAGCAGGTATTGTCGTGCTAAACGTTGCAGTGAATGTAACTGGTCACACCACGTGTTACTGCATAAAAGAACCGAGAACGCGTCGCCGCCTGAGGTAGTGCCACAGCCAAATGTGCCACCGCCGACTGTACCATCTGCGCTCAGGGATTCACCGTCGGTTAAATACGAAACTATTACAAACGTTGGTGAGCATCGTGCGCGTGCTTTATTAAAAGTGTTACCGGTGACGATAGTTACTAGTTCTGGTGTTGAACGATCATCGTACGCTTTATTAGATGACGGGGCGTCCGTTTCAATCTTGGACGATAAATTCGCGAGTGATGTGGACGGACCAATAGTGCCTCTTAAATTGATAACTGCACGCGGCCATTGTGTGACCGACAACAACTCACGATATATAAAGATCGTAGTGCGCGGACCGAACGGAGTGAGTCATGACATTGCAGTGCGTACTATGCGTAATGTAAACTTGCCGTCTCAAGCGTTACCGGTGCAAGTGCTCGAAGACAACGCACACCTGCGGGACCTGGATTGCAGCGAGATGAGGGACGCGAAGCCTATGTTGTTGTTGGGGCAGGACAACTGGAAGCTCATAGTTGGAAGGGAGATTCGTCAAGGTGAATCTGGTCGACCAGTTGCTTCTCTTCAGATGACGTCCCCCAATGGGAAGTAGGCTTACTATGGTCTCGTAATAATGTAGAGTTGCCCGATAATTATAAATATGCGCGTAAACGCCTAGCCGGGATAGAAAGGAAAATGGATCGTGACCCCTCTTTTGCGGACGCCTATACGAAACAGGTAGACCGCTTATTAGCTTCTGATTACGCGCGTAAAGCTGAGGGTGTTAGGGCAAGTCCCGCGTGGTATTTACCTCACTTTGGAGTTCTAAACCCTAATAAGCCGGGCAAGTTGCGTTTAGTATTTGATGCTGCCGCCACGTCTTTGAACAATAATTTACTCAGCGGGCCCGACTTAATGAATTCTTTGCTAGGTACCCTAATTAAATTTAGAACAGGCCGTATAGCTTTCACTGCTGACATCGCGGACATGTTTTTGCGAATTAAAATTCTCGAGGCGGATCAAGGGGCTCAACTGTTTTTATGGCGCGGTCAAGATCGAGTCAAGGAACTCCGTGCTGCTCTGCGAGGCCTGAATGCCGAACGACTGCGAGGAGAGGCTTTAGCTAAGGGCATCGAGTGGCGATTCAACGCGCCTGCTGCGCCGCACATGGGGAGTGCATGGGAGCGACTTATTCGCTCTGTAAAGAATGCCCTACATGCTACTCTTAAAGAGCGAGCACCATCCGATGAAGTGCTTCACACCGTCCTTTTGGAAGCAGAGCTGATAGTGAATAGCCGCCCTCTCTCGTATGTCACAACTGATCCGGACCAGCCAGTAGTGCTCACTCCAAATCATTTACTGCTTGGCACTACGGCAGGTGATACTTGTTTGACAACTTATGATCCCTCCGACCTCGATGCTCGTCGCCTATGGAAGAAGGCGAATGGGCTTGCTGATATGTTCTGGAGGCGGTGGACAAGAGAGTACCTGCCCACTCTTCAGAGACGTCAAAAGTGGACCACGGCTGCGAACTCTGCGAAAGTAGGTGATGTGGTTGTGTTATGTGACGGCAAACAACCGCGTAATATGTGGCCCCGTGGCGTAATAACTAAAGTGTACCCGGGAAGTGATGGACATGTACGTGTGGTAGATATAAGGACACCTACCGGGTCGCTGCGTCGACCCGTTGCCCGAATAGCCGTGCTACCTACTGACGGTACATTTGTCGATTGAAGTCTCCAACTGGGGGGTGGTGTTAAGGAGCACGGCTTGGGTTATTGTAAGACTGTATCTTTTAGTATTGTTTTGTACCCTTATTGTTGTTTTATTGTGTATGCGCCGCGTTTCTGCATGGGCGCGGGGAAAGGATAGCGGGGGGACTGTTGCACGTGGCCTGAAATGCACGTTGCACCATTCCTCCAGGCAGTCGATAGCTAGCCTCCCCGCCAGGCAGTCCATAGCTAGCCTTCTCGTAGTGTAGTTCTTGTAGTTGTAATAATGTGATTATATAGTCAATATTCCCGTGTCTGTGTGTTTCTCTGCTACTTACTGATTAGCAACCCCGCACCTCACTTACAGGACCCATGCCCTTTCCTTTCTAATTTCATCACTAAACATTGCTATGTTATAATTTTTTTCTATTTGTTTGTTTATTTAGGGGAATCCTTGATATCAGGTACAAAAGTTGTGTTAGATTGTGGTGGCAGCAAGGAAGGAGCATGTGCTGTCCTGGGGCTGTCTATAGAATACACTGAATCATTACGATTACATTACATACTATTGAGTACATAGTCACCTGATCAATCAAGTGAATTCTTTGCCTGTTTAGTGACATGCTATTAATAAAAAAATAAAAAACGTTGGTGAATATATATATATATATTTTTTTTTTTGTTTTGGTAATATTTTTTTTAACTTTAATGTATTTTTCAAGTTTCTCAAGCTGCATTTAACAATTCTGTTAGGTTTATAATTACAAGTAATAGTATCATCGTCAGCTGTGAGATCTATTACCATAGATGGATGGAGACTGTCAACTACAGTCCGATCCTACTACAGGGCAACGAACTCCTCAAATAAACGTTGGTTAGAAGCTACCAGGCTTTTGTGGTTAGAATGTCCAATCTTGATATATGTTCCTCTGCTTTTTTTAGTTGTCATTCTAGCTTCCTAATCGTTTTCAGTACCTGCTGCTGTTGAGAATTATTCATATCGCGATACAGGATTAGCAGTTACTCCGTAGTTTGGTTTGCTTCGTTAGATGGCGCTTCAGTTTATTTTTGTTTCTGTACATTCTTTAATGTAGAAAATTCATAATTAATTTCGTAAATAAGTGTGAAGGTAATACATCCCTCCCTTCCTAATACATGAAAGTATTCCCTGTACTGAAACGACTTAAATATTTTGTTATGTAATAGGTATTCCTTGTTACTTTTTTTAAACATCAGTAACCGCTCAAAAAGGTTTGTGTCACAGATAATGACGTTACGGTTCGGCCACATACCAGTTGCGAAGATACCGAAAATATTTTTCCCGTTACCATTTATCAGCTCAAATGAAGTTAGCTCACTAATTTATCTACGTCACGAATTTCACGAGGGACAAACAAACAAACTTATTGACACCGTGACTTCCAGATGATTGATTAGCCAGCAAACTTTGTTAGAATTTATTCTGATGTTTTTGATCATTGCTTTCTACGCTAAATTATATCTTATCCTAAATCATATTTTGTTATGTCAATTAAGTTATATCTAATAGTTAATATGAATTAATAGTTTATCATCATCATTATCAACAGCCCTTAACAATCCTTTGCCATTGTAAGGAGAGGCCTATGTCCATAGGCCTCTCCTTACAATGGGGTTTATATCTACTAAATATTATCTAGGTAAACTTAATAAATCTTTAGTTTTTATTGACACTTTCTTTTAATTATATCTTGTTATCTATTCGTAAACATGATATAAATAATAATAACATCAGACATCGCACACACGGCCGTCTGAGCCCAAATTAGCCAGAGCCACTGTACTATGGTAACCAGACTGTCTAGAAACATACTTTTAAATTTCTAAATACAAAAGTACTCTCGAAAATTTACACCTACACTCGGAACTAATGGTCGTGTTCATCAAATAATTATTGGTCATGAGTGGGAATCGAACCCACAACCTCTGGCTTAACAGTCAGGATCACTAGATACCAATAGACCAACAGGTCTGCCATTTTTTTTTTCTGGTTATATTTGTTTATTAAAATTTTTAACTTTATTGTACTTAAAATATGGATGAATAGACAAAAATTCTAATCATTGCTAAGATTTAAATGACGATGACAAAAGGTAAGTAAAAATTCACAAGGAATTTTTAAGTTATTTGTAGATATTTTTATAAACGAGCCACTATAAATAAGGCCTATGCATTATACAATACAACTGCAAATCCATTAAATAAACCACTGCTCTTGATAGGCACCTCTGTAATGTAATTGTAATTCAATAAACAAAATATAAAACAGAAAGTCACCAAAGAAAGCGGATCTTGAAAACTTACAACAACTTGAACAAATCTGATCTGTTCTCCAAAATCTTGCAACCTGCGAGGTATTTCAGCCTCTGGTACATCTAAAACAGCCGATGTTAACTAACCACGCATAAGACCTTAGTTGTTTTGTAAACTAGTCCTTAACTCTCGGTGTTTGCTGGAAAGTTTATTCGACTAGACTGAAACGTGTGCCAACTCGAGGCTCTTTCTCGGTTAGTTCTCTAAGTAACTGAGGATGTAAGTTTTCAAGATCCGCTTTCTTTGTTGACTTTTTGTTTTATATTTTGTTTATTGAATCAGATTATTTGGTTTAAGTTTTGTCCCATCTCGGCGTCTTCTGCATCTCATATGAGATATGACTAAAGAATACTACAATAATTCTACCACTTTTTTTTATGAACTAATTATATAACTAATTATATCATGTAACAGTTATTTTTTTAGTATATTTGTATTGCGTACGGAGTTGCCAAAAGCGACATCTATTGCCCCCCGTCGCATTTGTTGATTTATCTAAAGTAGTTTATAACTACAGTATTGATCTTCTTCGTTCGCCGTCGGACCACTAGATGGCGTTTGTTTGAGATAAGTCTTTTTATTAATTTATCATGACAAATTGTATAGGTATTGAGAGTGTTTTGTTATGGTAGGAAGCGAATTACTTTTGATTTTGTTCGTGTTAACCTCGTTGATAATTTAAATGTCAAAGTAAAATGTTAAGAAGGGATTATTTCTGGAAACTTCGGAAACCGAACATATATAAGTCCGGCTTTCAGCCACGGGAGACACTCTGCTATCTCGTGTCTTCCAATCTTAAATAGTGTTTTGATTGTCTTGTGATTTTATTTTCATAATATATTATCTGTTAAAAGTACCCACGAAAGTGGTGAGTATATTATTAATTTTTCTTGTACCTATTTGTTTCTGGAACCTGATCGATAATATGAGTGCTAATCCATTCGTAGGGTCCCAGATTTCGGGGTCAAGACGGTCAGCCTCAGACGGCGTGCTTGTTCGTTTGTGGCCTTCTGGTTCGGATTCAAGTTTCTCGGTACCCTCTGGCAAGCTGGCAGTCACGCGGCTCACAAAGCAAGCGGACAGCCGTACCCAAGGGTTACGTACCTCTATTTAACTTTATAAATACCAATAGTGAACTTTTCTCAATATCTAATATAAATAGCCGACTCGGGCGGAAGGGGAAGTGACCTCCTGGAGTGAAGACGAGGAGGAATTTTGTTTTTGAAATATACATGTATGTATGACTGAGGTGTAAGTTGTTTTCCTCTAAGGAATCCCGTAGGTTTCCCACACGCACACACTTCTGTTCTTTTAGAAGGCGCCCTGAGGTAATCTCATAAATCTCTCCACTGGGTCAGCCGGTGAGTAGTCCGCCTGAGAAGAATAGCGGCTACAATCAGAAGGGAAAAAGAGCCTTTTAAAAGTAACTTTACTCCAGTATTGTTTTGCTTATTAACACCAAAAACCAAATGTTTATAAATTAATACTTCAATTATTATTTTTTGTACATACTGTATATAATTTCCATTTGGTGACAAACTACGCATTAAAACATCACTGCAAAAAGAACAAAACTTGACACAAACCCTATACGAACCCGTCTGGCCTGTGTGGTCCTCCTTGCTAAGGAGAGGCTTATATCTAGCAGTGGACTATTTAGGGCTGTTGATGTGATGTGATACATTTATATACATTTTTTATTTATTTATGATCTCTCATCATCTTCTTTCGCTTTACTTAAGGTAGTGTTTTTCTTCTTTCATTGTACTACTACTTATTACTATTCTGATTTAACCCAGCCATAACTAGATAATCTATTCCTTTTTAAATTTTAACTACTGGCACTACTTCGAGTCTCTATCTCATTCATTTGTCGTTTCATTCATCCTAGTTTCACCCCACTTCCAACTCATTTTGTATTTCAGAATATTACCATCGGTTCTCTCTTTGTATTTAGATGTGTTTTTTAATTTAATAAGTCAGTTTAAAATCTACATTCGTAATGAAATAAAATAGTTTCTATTTCATCTTCATGAACTAATGTAACCAACAACCACTATCATTAATCAGGACTCTAATAGCTGGTTCCTGCCATATATAATTTATTTATCACCCTGGTTCATGACTGAGAGACACTTAATCAAACAGAATCTTATATCAGTAGTACCCATTTACCCAACTAATCAATTCACCGGAATTGATTTCAGCCACCGATTTGTTAAATGCCAAAGCTATTTGTTTGTTCTGTTTCGTTCCATTTAGGTTATTACCACCGTCCTTCAAGTTCGACGAAATAGATTAATGGGGTAGATATAAACATGGATATATAAACAAAAATAATCCTTGTTTAGATTTGCCCGCAGAATTCACTAAATCTTTAAAGTTTCGAAATCTTCAATTTCAGCATGTTGCAAATAGAGCTAGACACCACTCTAGTGGCAAGTAGTAAATAGACTGGTAAGAAGAATAGTTATTACAATAGAACAAAAACCAGATCTTTAAATTTTATCGATACGTGTAGAAACGTGCTGATGCCATACTTCTGATACCATACTGAAAAGATAACGTCGGGGAGGAACAAACTAAAACAGGTATACACGAACAACTGACCGATCTATGGGAACTCACAGATCCTGGTAGTAGGACACATTTACAAAAATAGAAAAAAGTAAAGTATGTTTTTGTAAATTTCGTTCAACGCGTTTGTGACTCCTGACTTGCAGAAGTTCATGGGCGGCGATAGTCACTTTCCATCGGGTGACCCGTCTGCTCATCTGTCCCCACTAACAAAAAAAAAATGAAGCACAAGACGCAGTAAACTTTAGTTTTTGAGTACTTAGTTACCACTTACTTACTTTTAGTAACTTTTATAGTGATAGTAATCTGATATAAATATTGTATATTCAATTATTTGTGACCGTGGTTTGCACTTTGATTTACATCATCAACAAGGTAACGGGTTATACAAATTGAATGTGGTTCAATTGTCATTGTTCTATGAAAGTGTACGAAGTTAATAAAGAAAGTGTCGTCAGCAGCAAAAGAATGCTCTCTACTGCCTTTAAAGATAACTGATAATCTACATTTTAAATGGAAAAAAAACCGATTAGGTACGAGTTGAACTCGTGCGCCGAGGGTTCCGTACCTACCCAGATTTTACGTAGATTTTCGAGAAAATTTATTTTTTTGGAATTAATTCTTTATTTGTGCTGTAAGACGTAAGTGTTTGTGTTTTTTTTTCAAATTTCGTGATTCTAGTCAACGGGAACTACCAAATAGGTTTTCGACTCAACACCTACAGGGTACTTCCAGTTGACCTAGAATTATCAATTTTAGTCAAAAAGCAAGGTCTTACAGCACAAGTAAAGAAAAAATTCTGAAAAATAAAAAAAGTTGAACATTAAGGTAAATTTTGGTACTTACAAGTTTTCGCGAAAATCGAAATTTGGTAATATCTTTTTATCGTGTTGACTCAGGACCTTGATTTTTATACACCTAATAGGGACCATAGACCTCAGTATCTGGTATAAATTTCAATTTGCTAGGTCTACCGGTTCCTGAGAAAATCGGTGGTGACACACGAACAGACGGACAGACGGACAAGAAAGTTTTCTTATAAGGGTTCCTTTTTTACCTTTTGAGGTACGGAACCCTAAAAAAGGTAGCGCTATCTATCTACTCCAGTTACTCTATCTAGTTACTATATCTAGGAAAGGAAGTCTTTTTGCTCTAGATACGCTTTATACTCGTATACAATTCAGGTAAATACAACATAATAATATTGGAATATCTACCTTCAATCATTCTCATAACGAAATACGATCAATTATTTTATTTAAAACATGTACTTTAAGGTGATAAAAGTTACAAATTGTTCATAGGGTTTACTGATGGGCGGTGCCCATTCGTAGACCTTTATTTGTCTGTTGGTCAAAGTGGCTGGTAGTTAGTAGAAATCTTAGCTAATTATGTGTTCAGGTCTGAATAATCGTATTATAAGGTAAGTGCAAGTGAAAAAAGGCCTAAGATAATTCTAGGTACATATCGTCACTTGAAAGACAATCCTTAAACGTACGTAAAATTTTACTAACAATATAAATGTGTATCCATGGATATTTATTACCCCCACAGAAAGGATCTGGATGAAATTTGGCAAAGAGTTAGAAAACGAATTGGAATAGTATAATAATATGACCTCCGTTTTCTCCCAGCAAAATTGATTAACAAACTCGACATCAAAGTGGGCGAACAGGCATAAGGCTTTACAAGTATTGATGTGTACCAAAAACGAATTTAATAATTTACTTTATTACCCTAAATTTAGTATATGAGCGAAATTATGATTTACTTCAGAAAATTAGCATTTTATGTTTTTCTTTTTGTTGTTCTTGTTATTTTTCTTAATCATGTTATATGAAGTAAACAGTTTTTCAAACACCATTACAAATACCATTATCATGTCGTATTGAATAAATAGTAACAATTAAGCTTTAATTACATTTTCAATTTTATTTACGTAAACATTCAAAGCATCTAAATATTCAACTTCTAACAGTGTCAAACATTACCTAGCAATAAAATATGGAGATACCCTGGAGGGCAAGCCCGTAAAAGATTAAGTTTACAAAAGGCTGAGAGTTTTATTAAAAGGGGTCAAGTCATCAACTTCCTTTTGCCCCTTATATTAAAACTTCGATAATGATGAGGGTTGAGAAAAATACTGTTCACTTCCGAGTTTCAACCAAAGTTCGTTCAAAGTCATATGAAAGTAGACAAACCGATAAAAGGTACTTTTAAATTAATTGTACATGTTTTATGTCCCTCCTACACAAAAAAGGATATTCGGAATAAAGATGGTGATAATATTAATCGTTGTATATATGGAAATCAGTTAGAGAACTTTTGAAATTGAGATGCAGGATTAGCACTAACTCCGTAGCTCGGTGTGACTTCGTCGGATGGCACTCCAACTCAAAACTCATAATATCTTTATTTCTTAAAAAAATTAAAACTTTTTGAAATTGTCTCTGGTCTAGACTCTAAAATCATAGATCAACACACACAATAGCAACAATCTCTGTTTAGTCAAATATTTAACAAACTAAATATATACGTATCGAAAATCTATTATATGACTCTGCCGATCTATAACCGTCCGTTTCAAAAGAGTTGAGCCTTACCGGCCGGGAAAGGTTGTTTCGGAGATTACCTGTGTCTGATCCGCAAGGAGCTAACGCCTGAGTGCAACTACTGCGATGGCCGGACCGTCGACACGGCCCTCCACACGTTAGCAAAATGCCCGGCGTGAGCCCGGTAGTACGATTGTCGCCATGGTACGGAGCGAGAGTGCGTGGAACTCCGCCGTCTCCTTCTGCGAGCAAGTTATGCTTGCGAAGGAGATGGCGGAGCGGGACCGGGAAGTGTTTAGAACTCTCCCGGCCCGCCAGGCTGGGGAATGAGCCAGGTACCGCAGACGACTCGGGCGCCGGAGGTCGCAGAACGACCTCCTTCCTCCATAAGCGCAGGCCTGGGGGTGACAGGTGAGGTAATCTGTCACCCTAGCAGAAGCAGGCCGGAGAGGCGATGAGACGCGCTGCCGAGCGCGTGCGCCCTTTTGGGAGCACAAAGGGAACATGGGGGTTCTCACATAGGAGGGGGTCATCTATACGCCATGGATGGCCCGAGGTACGTCGGGGTACCAGGGATTTCCTTTCTAGGGTCCACCTGGTTCCCGGGTACTGGTGCCCGAGACGGCGTGAGGTTTTTGGTCGGTTCGAGTCCGACATAATCACCCCACCGGTGGGTGATATGAGAGAGGATTTCCGAGGATTTCCGATTGAGTTGGTGTAAAAATGGTGTTAAATATTGAAAGAAAGTTTATTTTTAAACTTTTTACAACGCTTTGCACTTTTAGGTAACACCACAATACCTTTTTCTGCCACCTTTTCATTCTTACCACAGAAAGGTACTAATTGACCACAGTGGTCAGAGTGTAACTGAAAGATTATTTTCTTATCCTTAATTACAATGTCAATAAATATTTTTACAAATATATTTATACGTTTTAGTTTGAAAGTACGAGTATATTGTCCAAAGTGTGACAGTGGTCGCAGTGATTCGTGTAGGCTCCAAAAACTAATTCTTCAGATTGTATGATTGAAATAGTGCCTTGTACTTTGTTACAATACTTGACTTTTCTAATAGGTTAATATTAAAATCATCACCAATGATTACATTATTTTTTGATTTTGATACTTTAACTAAGAGTTCATCCATAACTTGCTCAAAACAAACATACGTAGCTGAAGGGGGTTGGTAAACACATTCTACTATGAAACCTTTAAGTTCTATACAGGCTTTTTTCTGTAGTTCACTCAACTGATAGACAACTATAATTAAACTTTCTATAAGTGTTTAAGTTAATACTGCAACAAATAGACCCTATTGTCTTATTAATCAATTTAAATTATTTGTAATGTCAATCACATTAACCATGCTAAGCAATAAGCATGATGCACCCTGGTTGCGTCATGCAATGAGAATACTAGTGATCATGATTATCATGATCACTAGTATTCTCTAAACTTCACTAAAATTCTGTTATTAGGATTAAGGTAATTGTTACTGTATTAGTAACAATTACCTTAATCCTAATAACAGAATTTTTTGGGCCCAGTTGCCACCTAGTAAAAGTTTATTATTATTATTATCAGGTAAATTAATACCATCCCATTAGAATTTTTATAAATTTCAAAATAATTATCTGCCAACGTATTGGCAAAGTCATTATGGGTAATGTCAATTTGTTCAATAGAAGCAATAGTTTTAGCCAAGTTCATGGGTGTAAAGGAAAAATAATATGATAGCGTAGCTGCTATCTGTCTCTTATAATAACTAGAAAGGTAATGTCTACCTTTTGCCACTGAGTCATTACTGTGGAAATCTCTACACTACAAGAAAGTCTGATCGTTTATGGCTAAGCTTTCTTAGTACTTTCCGCTTTATTTTTGTTTAAAATAGACCTTATGTGCTTTCATGCAGCCATGAAAAGGTGTGTGCAAAATTCTGTCTTAAACTGGAAAAAGTATCATACCATAATTTGTACTTTGCGTAACTTGATTATTTCATTTTGTATCATACAATTGGGTATTAAAATATAGAGGAGAGTAACCAATATTGAACCGGCGCTTAAATTGGACCACTAATGTATTTCTACCAAAATGGCACTATTGGGTATGGTATATTGGCACAAAAAGAGACGCTACAAAATGGCGGAGTATGAGTGGCGCTGCTGGCGCTTCTGTTTTGTTGCTAGTATAAAAAAAACAGGTTGGTTGAAATACATTACTGGTCGAATGTAAGCGCCCGTTCAATATTGTTCACTCTCCCCTATATTCGAGCTTAGTAAAATATAAAACATATAATATAGAACTTTAATATTGTTATCGATATGTCAGTTTATTTGCCAGGAGTCGCAAGTTTATATTCCGCTAAGTGCAAATATTTGTTTGCATATACATTCCTGTCAGCTTTCATGAGCTCACGGTAGAATATTCATTGGAAAATGCATCCATTAGTTAGTGAGTTTCTTTACTCTTAGCGACATTAATAACTACGATAATAACAAGTCTTATATATTCAATCTAAAAGGTTTGTTTAATACCAGAAGGTTCTAAGTAATATACTAATATAAAAAATGTAGAAGTGAATTTGTTTGTTACGCTTTCACGCATAAATCACTAGACAGATTTTAAAAATTCTTTAACCAATAGAAACGTAGATTATCAGCAAGTTACAAATGATACCTTTTACGAGGGCGGAGTCACGGGCAAAAGCTACTAAGTAAAAATTCAAACTGTGAAATCATTTTTCCCAACCGTACATATCAAAACAATAACGAATTGAATTATAATACTGTACCACCGTTCGTGATGTTTATGTCACAACGGTCGTCATCCAATGAATATTTATGCGCCACGCATGCAATAAGTGAACCACTTCTTCAGTGGGCGGCAAGTAATGTATGAGATCATTGCGCAACTGTTATTTAGTGGCGATATTCATCGAAAAGTAGAATAAAAGTAAAAAATGACGTAAGTATAGTTAGAGAATTTGTATTAACTCTTGTATATTATGCTTTTAAGGTTTCTTTTCCAAATACTCGTATTTAGATTATTCATCAAATGAGTGGAGTAAGAGCCAACTAAGACAGCAAACTACGCAGGATAATAGCACTGTAAAGAGATGAAAACTTGAAACAAACCCTATACCAACCCGTCTGAAAAAATGACTATTGAATTATAAAAATAGATATCGTGTAGCGTAACCCATAATCGGCCAACTGCTAGTCTGATTCGCAAACTAAAACTTCCTTACAAGCTTGTTTAGATAGGAAAGGAGTTCTTTGTCTATCTTCTGAATCGATTCCCAAATATATTTTACTCGTTTTTTTTTAAAGTAACAACCCTAAAGGTTTGGAAATTCATCAATGCAAAATACGCTCTCTGTCATTTAGTTTCAGAAAACAGCTTGAGTAAACTAAACAGACAAATAGTCTCTGTTTTCATTCTAATTGTTTCGTTAGTAGAATTTACTTCAGTAGTTTATTTATACAAATATTTACAATAATAAATGAATCTACGGCAAGGCAGCTTTAATGTTTGAAGTACACCGAAATTTATAAGTGGAGCTTTCACCACTAATCCATTCATTAAAACAATGCTTAATTATTATCGGATTAGTTAGGTAATGGATTCATAACATTCTCGTTTAAAGTTAAAGCTTTAGAAGTTTAAATACTTCTGTTATTTGAAAGACCGGGCTATATTTTATAGGGTTTTTAAATCACTCCTTATATAGACAGTTATCCGGTAGTAAAATATTATCAAAATCCCGACATATTATCAAAAAGATTACCCGGAACATACAGACAGACAGAAAAACAAAAGTAGTTTAACTAGTTTTTAGGCACAGGTATCGTGCAAATAACCGTGTGAGCATAAAAAAAAACTATTATTTTGAAATTACAAAAAGACACTTCATTTTCATTTATTTGTATAGATTAGATAATAATATTCTACCACATTCACACAACGCCATCTAGTCCCAAACTAAGCAGTACTTGCACTATGACTACTAGACAACTGATATAAATACATATATGCCTTTTTTTTTGTAAATACATACCTATTATACATAGAAACACCCAGACCAAATCAAACATTAAATGTTCATGCACACAAATGTTTGACTTGAGCGGGAATCGAACAACAACAACATAAACAACATATAACATAACAGATATAACATTTTATATACAAATACTCTTTTGTATGTAAATAGGAGTAATAATTAAACAGGTTCCTACTTATTCCTATGACGTAGCAGACGAACCACCGACGAAATGACTATTAAATGAGACTCACAATTTAAAAGTCACCTACGGGTTGCTGGTTTTTGAGGTGAGAGTACGATCTCTTTAAATTGGTTTTTATTTGACGTGTCTGTGTGTGTCTGACTGTATCATCATAGCTCCCGAACGGATGAACCAATTTTGATTTTGTATTTTTTGTTTGAAAGGTGAATCAGTCGATGTTCTAAGCTGTGTTTGATGAAAATCGGTCCAAGATGGCCGCCGCCACGAAATGGCGGATTACATATTTTTTCACAACTCCCTCAGTAGGAGTATCAAATGAAAGGGCTTGATTAGTAGAATACTATACACTATAACCAATTTCAAATCTAAGATTTTTGTCGGGGGATTTTTAATTTTTTTATTTAATCTATTTTATTAGTAAGCAACTACCTATTTATTGCTTAAAACTTATCCAATATACTTAATGTAATCTTGCATGTATGTATGTAATAGTTTATTTATAACAGCTAAGCTACTAACACAGTTTATTTCCAGTTGTGTGTGGCCATTTGTAGTAAAAGCATAAGAACCTACTGTATAGGACATCGCGGCTAAGTGGGAATCGAATAGGCTAACACATTGCAAAGTTATAATCCTAGCCAGGTTGGTCTATGGATGGGTGACCATTCTTTACACATTAAAACCCCTCAAAAAACACGTTAAGTCCCGGTCGCCAAACGAACATCTGCGGCAAACGTTACGGTTAGTTGGAACTCTAAAAAGTCCAACAAGTCTTTTTACAGAATTTTGATATCGCGTAGTACTTGGGTTGTGGAGTTCCATGTAAAAAGGTCAAAGTTTAGTCGTAGTAATAGAATTAAAGCCGACCCCAACCTAGTTTGGGAAAATGGGTGTGGTTTCATGAAACCAAGATGCTATTAAACTATTTTTCAAATCGTAGGAGTGATACCACGGCCTCACAGAAAACCGGTGTTAAGCAATTCTTTCGTTGCCTTTCACTGAGTGAGTGAGGTTACCGGAGCCCTTGGAGTCCCTCCCGCTCGAGTCAGCGGGAGGGACTCTAAGGGCAGCAACGCACTTGTGACTTTTGAGTTGCAGGTGTCCATTGGCGGCGGTATTTGCTTACCAGGTGTCTGCTCGTTTGCCCCCTTATACCAAAAAAAGGCATTAAAATCGCGTCCATTATGATCAAGTAAACAAAAACATTGACATCAATACACTGATCAAAACACTCAAATACCGCGGAGCACTCGCACGAATATATAAGAATATAAATGCTACACGGTCAGCTGATGCGAGCGCCGCCATATTGGCCTTTGCTGTAATGCGACATGCGATAGATGGACGAACAAATTTGAGGTGATGTACTAAAAGTTTCATTTTAAAAAAGCATAAGAAGCATCTGTCAGATAAACAGGCCTCTCTCACACTTCGCCCATAGCGTTCACATCACACATCAACAGCCTATAGTCCACTGCTGGACATAGGCCTCTCCTTAGCAAGAAGGTTTTGGCCTACTATACCACGCTGGCCAGACGGGTTGCTATAGGGTTTGTGTCAAGTTTTCATTCTTTTTGCAGTGCTGGTGTCCTGCGTTGTTTTGCGCCCTCAGTCGCCTCTTACGACACCCACAGGATGAATTGGGGTAGTGAAATTCCGTATTCTTAATCTAACATTCTAAATAAAATACCCTGATAAGAAGAACCTTATCTTAGTAAGTGCAATACTTAAGTTACACAACACACATACATTGTATCAACAGGTGGACTTCAACGTCCAAAGTCACCGGTCTCTTTAGATTGAAAAGAGTATTTCCAATATAATAAAGAAATATATAGAAACGTAAAGCTTTAGAAAACCAGGCCTCTGTCCGCCTTAGTCGCATCAATTTCGGGGAGTCTCCAATAGGTCGAGTGTCGAGCTATGTTGAGTGATATTATCAAGGTGATTACACCGGCACCCAGTGTTGGATTGAAACCTTGAGTACAAGACATGGTCCTAACAAAAGGAACTCTTACGCACAGAGATTGGACATATAATCGCTTAACCGAGCGTGCGACAGGCCCTAGGCTAATGTTTTTGAATAAGTATTCTTTGTTTATTACTTTCTCGCTAATTGGTACTTTGCATAGAGAGCTCCTCTTTATATAGGTGTCTACTATGAATGAGATCTTTTTGTAAGAATATATTTAGTATAATAGACTTATCTCGCACACGGTCGTCTGATACTTAGTAAATTAGGCAAAGCCTATGCTATGCTACCGAACCCAAATAATAATAATAATAATAACTTCACACATCTCACACACGGCCGTCTGATCCCAAACTAGGCAGAGCCTGTACCAGACTGCTGAGAAACATACTTTAATATTTCTAAATACATACATACTACAAAAAAATTACACCCAGAACAAATGATGATGCTCATCACACAATATTTGTCCTGGGTGAGAATCGAACCCACGACCTAGTCAGGGTCACTAACCACTAGACCAGCAGACCCGTCGTAAACTAAAAACAACTGGTGAAATACTTATATATTTCTAAATACAATACATAGTACAGTGTAAATAACATAACGAATATATTATTTAGATATTATTAACCAATTCTATATTTACGTAGTTAGTTATCATTGAATTTTCCAAACAATAAACACAATAAACATTTATTTATTTAGTTAAACAGTTTTTCTGTCAATCATTATATGGATATACAAAACACTACACATTGAAAATTCTCCCTTCAAAATAATCATAACTTTTCAATCATCTTGTAGGTAAATAGTTCTAGAATCTATTATAGAAATTATATGAGACTTCCAGAACTTTCTAAATAAAGTCTAACTTTACCCTTCTGTAGCTGACAGTGTCTGACATAAAGTTTGACACTTAAAACCGCTAGATTTACTTCACTTACCATTTTCTATAAAATATATATTATTGTAAGGCAAACATTGTCTAAAGAAGCTTGTTGCCGAAGACAGGTGGATATCGAAGTTCGGCAACTCGTAAAGTGGACTTTGAAAAACATTGGGATGGTTTAAAGCGCTTCAGGGACATTGTTCTGGAATGTCAGGTGTTTTGTTAAAAACTGTTTTATAATCTCTTCTAAGTCTTCACATACTATATTCAAGTGTGTTTTTTTTGTTTTCTTTACCATCTAAGTGTTATTTTTGCGGAGCTCTTTCCAGTGACTGCATATTTAAAAATAAGTTACAAAAGCACTTGTTACAAAAGTGCTACTATACACTGCAGCAGTTTTTGAATGATAAAACTTTGTATTTTATGAAAAAAAAAAAATAATGTTATAAAATAACATTTAAGTCAATTATTCAACAGTTAATATTTTATTATTTAACAGATGGATGCGAGAAGTCCAAAATCGATCTAAGTGGCGTGCAATGGGAGAGGCCTATGTCCAGCAGTGGACTGCTTTTAAGTCAACTAAATATTTAATTTATATTTTAATTAGAATCATATAATTTATACTATACCAATAGATAAGGTGAAATTTATGATTTGTTATTATGACTATTATGAGCATGTATAAAACGAAAAAATATTATAATGTATCATTTGTACCTAATTAGTTTTAACATTTTTGATGTTTGACAGAGCTTCATGTTGAGACTTATATTGTACCCAATTAATAACTATGTATGAATATATTCTGTGTCGCGGGGGATTTTACATACATGAAACGGACATAAAGAACATCCAGACTCAGAACAACAATTTGTGGATCACACAAAGTGTCGTGCCATGTAGGGATCGCACCCACAACACTCAGCCCAGTAGTAGTTAAACCACTACGCCATCCGTGCAGTCAAAAGTTATATCCTATTTAAAAAGTCGGTTGCCTGTAAAGTCGGTTTACTGACGATAGTTGAACGTGACAACGTCATAAGAAAATACTGATGGAATGGTTGCATTTTTCAAAAATGTATTATTGTATACGAGTAGCAGCTGTCCACGCGGACGCATCGCTCACTCAAGTAGGAGAGAGACAGATGTCGAACGCTGCCGAACGCGGAGGCCGATTGTGCCTCTTTGTCACTCGTTCCGCGCTCTCGCTTGCACTTCACGCCTTAAATGGAACGCCTCAGAGCGAGGTAACGCCGCATGAGTCACGTTTTTTCGTGCGTGCAGCCGGCTCCATCGAATTATAAGACGTTGTCACGTCAAAAAAAAGGAATAAGTAGAGTTCTGTCTATACTTATTTCTATTACAAAGTTTATTTTTACAGAGAGCTTAGAGGTATACCTACTTAATGTTTCTTCGAGCGTAGATTTCTTCATATATTTACGGACAGTAATTATGTGAAGAAGTCTGGAACAGCTTAAGGAGGTATTGAACAGTATTAGCAAAGTTAAAGTTATTCTAAGGTGTATTTGTTAAGTTTTTATCTTCTCTAGCTTAGCTTTTATCAGGGAATACTATTAGTATTCTTAAGATACTAGATTATTATAGATTCTCGTTCCAAGATATAAAAATGCATTCTGCTAAATAGGTCAGGCAATTCCAAAACATATAATACCTATTATGTGATTCTAATAATGTCCAAATTCATACATGGCTATGGATAAGCCAAATACTTCTTATAGAAGTGGTTTCATGTCATTACTTGGTAGGCTTCTAACCAATAACTGTTTGAAAGTAAGTCTGACTTCGAAAATATTTTGCTATAACTGATACAATACCTGACGTAGGGGGCAAGGGACCAGACGGGTCACCTGATGGGAAGTTACTATCACCATTGACAACTGCAACCCACGGAGTCACAAGTACGCTGCTCGCAATTAAAAGTACGCTCTTGAAAGTTTAAAGGTCATATCTATCTCGAAACACAGTAGGCAGCTATTTGTTCCACAGATTTGTCATGCAAGGCTAAAAACTTTTTTGAAGCTCAGTATTGGAGCTCCTTTAATGTCAACATGCAACGTTACAAAAAGCTGTCATCTTCACTTTCTATGAAACATACATTTATCGTATGATACAAAACTTCCATTCGTACAATTTACCCGCAATTTTTTAACGATAGTTGCCCTAAATGATGCGAAACTAACGCAATACAATTCAAGTTCAAAGGTCCGAACACGCTAACAAATAAAATATAAGACGTATGCGCCATAACCGTTACGAAAGCGACACGGCACAATGAAACAAACAAACGAGTCCATAACAAAAGTCCCCGGTATTTGAGTAATCGGAACTTTACGGAACCGGTTTCGGTACAGCCCTATTCTCGAAACGATATTAATAATCGATTTTATTCATTTTTTTGTATTGATATTACTCGGATTGGTTGTGCGTTAAGGATTATATCGAATCTAATAATTGGTAATTGCTCCTTTTATAGATTTATCGATGCAATTATCGATTAAGGGTATTCTTTTATTTTCTTAAATGATATCTGGAAGGGCGATTGGATTTATAAATTCATGTTTATTACGTCTACTATACTCTTAGAAGTAAACCGATACTTTTATCTATGCCATAGATTCTATGGATTACAATAATCGGTATAGTCAGATTTAAATCATTATTGCTTTGATTTTTTTCTTTAAATATTGTTATTACTGTTATGTTAATGGATTCTGCTTCTGTTTTGTGTGTATCATTAGGAGTCAGCACAGTTATACTTTTATTTAATATTCGTGTGTCTACATTTTTACTGTTACTTAACTTGCCTTGTAATTTTTATGTTATGTAATGTACTGTTAAAACATTATACCTAACTTTAGAAATGTACTCGTGACTTGTACGGAGTAACTATAGAAGAAATTATTTCATCTTGAAATAAATTTAAAGGTTAATTCTTATCACGTATTCACTAGAATATGACTGGAACTAGACTAGATTTTGAAAATTTATAAGGATGATGTACTGTTTGTTGCCATTTTTAGCTTTTATTAGACTTGATTCTTTCCCACGTAGGCGCGGGCGTGTCTTGGAAAACTAATTTCAGTGCTGACAGCCTTTCGCAAAAGAAAAAGTAAAGCGATCCCTTTGTATTATATAGAAGTGTAGATGTAAGTCTCCAAGGCATAGATCAACAAGGATAAAATTACTGCTTTATAAACAACAAGTTCTGTGTAGAGCTTTAGGTCACGTAACCCCCTGGCCGGTAATTTAGGCCTCCGAAAGCTGCTGTGACTTTGACAATATGAGCTCACATTTTTGATTCTGACTGCTTAGTCTATAAATATAAGCATAAAACTACTTTATTGTGTATTTCATAACTTAGTTGTTAGTTTTTTTTTATGTTAGAGGGGGCAGACGGGTCCCCTGATGGAAAGCTACCATCGCCGCCTATGAACGTTTGCAACTCAGGAGACACAAACGCAATCCCAGTCTTCTGTATGTTCCTTGCGTAAAGAGTACATATAGACAAAATTCATCTTTAATACGCGCGAGTGAACAATATAATAAAATTGTATCTTTCTTCATTCAGAATCGAACCGTACTAACCCATAAACGAATTTTTTCAGTAGGAGCATTTAAAGTTTTCTAATGAAAAAACGTTGCAAAAGCGTATTATATCAAACAAAATCGTGTTCTTTTGTACTCAGTATAATCAGTGTTTGGCAAAGCTTTTTTCATGTGAACTCAATCAAGCATTAAAATAAAAATATTTTATATGTTTTCTATTTTCTTCAAAATAATGTCACTATTCAATTGAATGAAGTGTCCGTTTTCAAAGAAATACTTGCAGATATTATAATAATAAATAGATTTAAATATCAATATAGCCATTTGATCTGGGCACATAAAGGAATATTTATTAAAAAATACGAAATATAGAGATATAATTTTAGAGTTTAGTATACATACAGCCAATTAAACTTGAAACTAATGAGATTTTAAGATAAATATTCATGTTAAGATAATTACACATTTTTCTTAAGTATTTAAGTTTTATTAATTTTACTAAGTTATGTAGATATACTTTTTGTGTGTTTCCTTATTGCTGCTAGGTCGGTCAGAACTTTGGTTCATGATTTTCATGTTTACCACGCAGTTCTGGTTCTTTATTGCCACTTGCATTCAATTTTTGAATGACAATTCTGATTGGAATAATGCCCAATCAATCAATAACAGTCCACTGCTGGACAGAGGCCTCTCCTTAGAAATGAGTTTGATAATAATGAAAAATGTTAGGAATAATGCCCAAAGTACACTTCGTTTTGGGTTATTTATTGTTAAGTATAATGCGTGCTTAGGTTTTCTATTGTTACAATTGTTTTAAATTGATACTTCGACTGAACTTCGTTTAAATGTTTGGCTATAGTTACTTTGTTTGGTTAGTGCATCCATTTTCCAGATTTTCTAAAAACTATGTTACGTTCTTCTTCAGAAATATTAAGCGAATATTTCAATCTGCAACTACAATTACAAGGAATATCCATTATTCTTTAAATTTAGAGGATGATGATGTGTACAGCAACCCAAGATTTCGGAACAGTTTTTTGCTTGAAATTTGTTACTACCGCAATTTCTTTTTAATATTAGTTTATTTTCAGAGTCATTCTGACTTACAGCTTTAGCTGTTATAGTAGTGATATCTCTGTGAATTATGCTTTCAAATCATTTTAGTTTAATACATTTAAAAAGATGGTTGATTATAAAGAGGTAAATTAGATTGATGAGTAATTTCACTTAGAATAAATAATCATGCTCATCACAATACTTGTCCTAAGCAAGAATCGAACCATCGACGTCCGGCGTAGCAGTCAGGGTCACTCACCACTAGAAAAACAGGCCCGACAACGATTTATTAATTTTATTTAGTGGAGATTGATTCATTTATGGTTTGTTTAACAAGATTGGTAGAAAAATCCTTATCACAAGTACCCATTATGTATTGAAGAACCATTCGTATATTAAAACAAATTCGTTGTAATGCAGACAAAGATTCGTCCGATGTGTTTATATTAGTTCTTGACGGTGATTAGTATTAAAGTCCGTGGTAGAAAACCCAGATCGATAGGCGATCCTGATGAACTGAATGATTTTGTTGAACTAGAAGACCTTGATGTGATTAGTAATGCAGGAGAATTGTGTAAACTGACTTTCATGAAGATGCCCGGACTGTAACTATGTTGTTCTTATCTGAATGGCGTTATCGGATTTAGAAGAGCATGAATCTTCATAACGGCTACGTTTATATTCTCAATCATTATCAGAAGCCGGTTAGTGATTTCGGATATGTTGGCGGCTGTCTGAAGAACCAGAAGATTTTCGAACGTGTTGCCTAGTCTCGATATTAGTAACACTGGAGCTTAGAACTAGAGTTTTCCCAGAAGCATCATGAGTAATTTCCTCTATTCTGCAGAAATGTCAACAACCTTCCGTTGGGCTATTATTATTTTACGATTTCTTGGATTAAGCAGCATAGTTTGGGATAGTAGCAGCGTAGTGGTGAGCGATGTGGCGACCGCTTAAACCACTACGCCATCCGTGCAGTCAAATTTAAACTCTAAGTAATTTTCCGATATCATCAGAATAAGACCTCCAAAATGTTTAGACATTTGTCTTTCTCAGAATTTGTATAGGTCGTGCCTAATGATAAATAGATAAAGTATTTGTATAAATGGTAGAGCTTCGGCATAAATTATACGACTTGGTTCTTTGTAATTTTGGAACGGGTTTTGCGTATGTATTGTAAATGCAAATTCATATAAAGTTTGCTTACAGTAAAACCGATGTTATCACAAAGTAATAAATTCTATTTTAATTATTTTGTCTATTAAATTAATAAAAGTAATGTTAGAATATAATATGTCTAAGGTGATTATTGTTGATGCAATTAGTTCTGAAAACTAAAATTCTTTTACAGATACTAAATCATTTTAATTTAAAAAACAAAATCCTTCAACCATAACTGTGATTCTTTATCGTGACCCCCACAGATCATATCTTCGGGGTGACGTTTTATGTCGAAATCAAACCACCAAAATAACATGGTTTCCGTGACATATACCTATACTATTGCGAACGATTTAGGTGTACCCTAAGAAGGTAGACCCCGCGGTACCCTCTGTGTGACCTAGACAAAACATTTTAATCTTCACACGTATGTAACTACTTCACAATATTTTGCTGTCGGGCATTCTAATTATTGCCAACCTGACCAAGCCGTCATTCTCTTTTTTTACCAATTTTTTTATTCCTGTGCCAAAATCCCCTCGGATACTAACCACCGGTGGCTATGTCGGATTCGAACTGACTAAAAACCGCATGCCTGCTCCAGTACCAGTAGCCGGGGAACCAGGAGTACCCTAGAAAGTAAATCCCTAATACCCCGACTCTCTTTTTATACCTAAACATGAAGAAGAAAGAGAAGAAAGAAATCATACTTTTATTTTTTAAACACGACATCTTTTACATAATTTTCACATACCTGTAAACTGCACGTTTCAAATCAGAAAAATCAATTTCAGTTCCATAATTATTAAATTGTGAAAATTTAATCGATTCCATTAATAAAATGTCGTTCGCTAGTTGGTAGTCGCTGCGTTGAGGCCCTAACATAATAATGAGCGAATCGATAAGTATGTCAACATTGGCTAATGCTGCGCAAACAGTACCAATGCGGGCTGCTGTTGCGTTTTATTCAAACGAAACAGCCAAGTTTCGCAGATTAAACGGGAGAAGAGATCCGGTATTTGATCATTCAGTTTAACTAAGTTTTGTTTTATTTGCCAACTTTGGTTTTGTTGTCGCCACATCTGAAACTTCTGTTCATTGTATTAAACTACGGGTGAACTGTGATAGATGATAAAATAGCCTACTATTTTAAGGAAATAGTAAGTAAGTAAAAGTTATTAGACAGTTATCATTGTTTAGATGGGCCTGTTGTGTTGTGCGTTCGATTCCCAACCAAGACAAATATTGTGTGTTGAGCACGTTCATTTGTTCTGTGTTTGGATGTAATTTATCTATACTATATATGTATTTAGAAATATATAAGTATGCTTATCAGCAATATGGTTTGCAATACAGCCGTGTGTCAGATGTGGGAAGTTATTATTATTATTATCACTAATATGGTGACGTCACTGTATTGGTCCACAGTCATTCTCAATTCGATTAAATACGTTACTTCTAGAGAACTTGGCTGGTGGACATGGTAATTATTGTTACTTTTAAATCATATTCATTTGATGAATTTTTTGGTTGTAGTCACAGTGATTTCTGAAATGATGTGATTTCATCATAGACAAAGATAAATGACATTAAAGACAATCAAAATTATTTTTATCAATAGCATTACCTATCGCGAGTCTTCGGCTAACATAATAATAATAATTAAGAAGCAGCGGTTTTGTAAATCAATCACAGGTGTGATGATATGATTTATAAATCATATGATATAACTCATGTGATTGTGATTTCATTTCATCCCTATTGGCTAGTCCTAGTCCACTCGTAATAGGATACATGACATCATACAAAGTTCATGACCCTTTTTAGTGAACTTATGCCGAAGAATTCCCATCCTCGCCATAGGAATCAATGTGAAATATCATTATTGACGAGTGATTCATCCAGCGTTAGTTACTTAGCACACCCATAGCGCCCATAATTTATTATATAGACCACTTTTATATGCATATATATTTTTTTATCACACTTCCCCTCTTCGTAATTTATCACAGAACTAAAACATTGATGGAGACCCGTCAATCAGTTTTATGTCTGTACTTAAAGAGTTTCTTCGCTTATAACATGTTTTATATCACTTTATACGTCGATAACAATATTTCTAATCGTATTGTGGAGAGAGTCTAAAAACTGTGCATCAAATTACCTACATCTGTGGCTAATATAATTTATTAGTATAGCTTTTGATATTGTATTTCTAAAGGCTTTTTGAATAGGGTTATGTCAACGTTAGTAAAATAAACTAAATATCCTTAGATGAATATAGAGATATTAATTAATAATAATAATATATCTCACACATCTCACACGCGGCCGTCTGATCCCAAACTAGGCAGAGCCTGTACTACGGAAACCATATTGCTGATAAACATACTTATAAATTTTTAAATAGATACATATCATAGATAAATTACACCCAGACACAGAACAAATGACCGTGTTCATCATACAATATTTGTCTTGGGGGGAACCCACGACCTCCGGTTTAGCAGTCAGGGTCACTAACCACTAGGCCAACAGACCCGTCAATTGATCACTACAACTGCCACGTAAATATTTGTGTACAGTGGTCTTTTAGATTCGATGTTTATGTATAGAAAAAACTAACTAACTAAAACTAACTAGTGGGTACTAGAGTAAGCTGTATTAAGCTGGGACATATGGTGTTTTGTTATCATGATTGCAGTGATGGTCTAGTAGTTTAAACGGTCACCTCGCCTCTTCCTACTGAGCTGTGTGTTGTGGGTTTGATCTCCATATGGAACAACGCTGTGTGTAATCCTCAAACCATAACTAATACTTTATCTAGTCTTCCTGTGTGTCTTCTTCATTTCTAGATCAGGGATGCCCAACGTGGTCGTCAAAATCTTTGCCGTCAAAATCGGTTTCCTATGAGTCTACAGAAACGAATACTGATTTTGGGGGTCAACAACCCCTATTAATCAACACAAGTTTTTATTTGAAACTTTCAAGATATTTTATTAATTGTACTACGTATACCAACGTGTTATACGGATGAGTAAGTATCATTGTTGTACTTCTAAAAACAACTAAACAAATCGATAAGCGTCTGAGGTTTCATTACACTTTAGAAGAGGGTCTCTTACCCAAAATAGTTTGAGAATCCCTGCTCTAGATCAAATTTAAAGGCTATGTTATAAGGTCCCAAATCACTAATTTATTGCACAGCTCTCACTTTGTACTTTATGTCTTGTACGGGGTTCATAGTTAAGAGATAATCAGTTATCATCATTATCATCAACAGCCTTTATTAGTCCACTGCTGGACCTAGGCCTCTCCTTAGAAAAGAGGGTTATGCCTACTACGCCACGCTCAACAGTTATCATCAGAAAGGTGTAACGATAGATGCATGTACTGGGTCTACCAATAGGGATGACCTGGTTTTGACAGCTCATAGCGGCCATGTTTGATGATGGATCTTTGACGTCTTTTGACAATTGTGTTCAGTAAGGTTTGACATTTTATCATGTCACGTTTCACTTTAAACCAACGCTTGGAAATTGTCCGAAATTATTACGCAAATTCGCGTTCTCCTACCGCTACAGTAAGAGCGTTTCGTTGCGAAAAAACGGTCGTCATAGTGCTCCTGTGCGCGCTATAAATCGCATAATAACAAAATTTGAAAGTGAATTCACTTTCTACGATACTGCTG
The DNA here is from genome assembly GCA_902825455.1 of Arctia plantaginis. NCBI lineage: Eukaryota > Metazoa > Arthropoda > Insecta > Lepidoptera > Erebidae > Arctia > Arctia plantaginis. The sequence continues at coordinate 311,862 of CADEBD010000386.1, read as the reverse complement.
TGCCTGTGAGACAAAGAAATGCCCGTAGTGAAGACAATATCGCAACCGTTCGTTCGTAAGCCAGTGTTGATGCGAATTCAAAACGATCAGTTCAACGCCGTTCACAAGACTTGGGGCTCTCTCCAATGACCACCTGGCGTATTTTGCGGTTGGATTTGGGCCTACACCCATACAAAATTGTTTTGGCACAAGAATTGAAGCCATCCGACCATTGTATCCGTCGTGAATTTGCCGATTATGCACTGGAAATAATGGAAGCCGATGACTATTTTCATCATAAAATCATCTTCTCAGATGAGGCCCATTTCTGGCTTAATGGATTTGTTAATAAACAAAATTGTCACTGTTGGAGTGAGTCAAATCCACGCGTGGTTCATGAATCACCATTGCATCCGCAAAAAAATAATAGTTTGGTGCGGTTTATGGTACGGTGGAATCATTGGTCCGTACTTCTTTGAAAGTGACGAAGGAAACCCTGTTACTGTGAATGGCGAGCGCTATAACTCAATGTTAACTCGAATTTAATGATATTGATGCAGACGACCTTTATTTTCAACAAGACGGTGCACCACCTCACATTACTCGAGTGAACATGGAATTATTGCGTGGAAAGTTTGATGAGTCGTTAAGTTCGAGAAATGGACCGATCAGTTGGCCACCAAGATCGTGTGATTTAACACCTTTAGACTATTTTATTTGGGGTTACGTTAAATCTTAAGTGTACAGCAATAATCCAGCTACAATTCGTGACCTAAAAACCAACATTCGTCGAGCCATAGCCGACATACCGGCCGTAATGGTGCACCGCGTCATCGAAAATTGGCGTGAGCAAATTTGGGTGACCGTCTGCAAAAAGAGCCGCGGCGGTCATTTGGCCGATATATTATTTAAAACATAAATTGCATAAAATTATCTACCAAATAAATCAATCGGATGCATTTTTCATAAAAAATTGTGTGTTTTATTGAATTTTTAAACCAGGCCGTTCTTATTGGTAGACCCCATATTTAGAAATATATAATTAACTTTATCAGGATTCTGGTCACCACAGTACAAGTTCTGCCTAGATTGGGATCAGACAGCCGTGTGTGAGGTTATTTTTATTTCTGGTGATAAACTTTTTGAGCCACACAAATTTTTGAAACGAAGTTCCTTATCGCGCGTTGTGAAAGGGGGCTAGACGGAAAAAATTCGTACGAAAATTTGGAACGACACTTTTTTATTAATATAAATTGACGTCTAACTGTGGATACCATACATTAAATTTGCTTTAACGTTCGCCAACGTCCATACCATGTTGAATACACCGGTTCTCGTCCGATCACCGAAGTTAAGCAACATCGGGCGTGGTTAGTACTTGGATGGGTGACCGCCTGGGAATACCACGTGATGTTGGCTTTTTGCTCTTTATTTCGTGTCATCTTGTCAGACATTCAGCGCCATCTATCGAATAGATAGGAAATCATTTCGCAAGGAGATTTTACCAATGTATAAATTGTTTTAATTGTTTTTAATATGTAGGTAATAGCCGCTTTCATAGATGGCGTTGTAATTAAAATCGTATCAAATCAGTTTCACTCGATCGTCACAACTTCGTTCCTATCGGGTGTCCCACGACACCACACGGCTTTTTTGTTTTTATCATTATATTTATTTATTTAAAACGTTATGCACTTTTGTACATCGGCGAACTTAATGTCTTGTGCCCCTTCTTTCTTATATCACTGATTGTTTTTGACATTCATCATGATTATTTATAGGACATCCAAAACAAAGAGCACTCTTGATTTTATCTCAACGTATTAAATTGTTTATAATCTAGTTTGACTATCTACAAAGTTTCCTGTCACTTTTAATTGTGCTGTAAACGCCGAGCTAAATAGATAACGCAACGTAAGTTCATAAAATTTTTATTACTTAACATTGTCCGTCGGTCTGCGAAGACTTGATTAACAAACATTGAAAGACTTGATCTAATTAAGAAGCTCGTTTTTATGATCAGCCGGCGAACATTACTTTCGAACAATGGTTATTTGGCTTTTGCTATTACGCACTAAAAACTAACTTACGTTCATATTGCCTATCTATTTTTTCATCTAACTTACTTTTTTAATAAAGTGTAGTAATGTGTGTAGAATTTGTTTTAGGGACGAAATCAAGTCTGACTGGCCCGTTGGTCTGGTGGTTAGTGACTATGTTACGTTATGTTAGGCTATAGGTCGTGGCTTCGATTCCCAGCCAAAACAATGGTGTGATGAGCACGGTCATTTGTTATGTGTCTGGGTGTACTTTATCTATAATATGTATGTATTTAGAAATATTTAAGTATGTTTATCAGCAGTCTGCAGTGGAGACCCCCTCGGGCCGTCACCCCACCGGGGCTTGCGGCGGGGTGGTGTGTCGGAATCGGACCGACTAAAACCACACGGTGTGCCACTCTGTAATAGGAGGGATCCGGGAACTGCTGTTATTAAGACGTGCTCCCGTCTGGGCGAGGCGCATCCTGATCCCTACCGTCCCGAAATCATTGGCGAGGCTATCCCTGGCCTTTTTAAATAAGGCCACATAGGACAGCCCGCCGTCAGCCGCCTCCGGGAGCAGTCTGGTTGCCATAGTACAGGCTCTGCCTAGTTTGGGATCAGACGGCCGCGTGAGAAATGAGTGAGAATATTATTAATAATAATGATAAAGTGACAGATAATAAAATAACAAATCTCTACTAATACTATAAATGCAAAAGTAACTCAAAAGTAAATCTGACTGTTATTCATGGCTAAACCACTAAACCGATTTTTGAGGAGAATACCGAGGAACCGAGATACTTTGATTCTTGAGGAGGGACATAGGCCATGTGAGTTCTTTCTACCCGTTTCATGAGTGTTTGTAAAAGAGAGTTGTCTTAAAAAGAATATCTACTTACGTAAAGAGAGCTAAGAATATTATCGTTAATTGGGAACTGTAGAGAAAAGATGATAATACCATCCAAATAAAAGAAAAAACTGAGTAGAAATTGAGTATATTGAAAAAAAAATAGATTATAAGAGGGATACTGGTACTATGAATGAATTTTGGCAATTTCAGCCCAGCAGGGCAGAGTGGTATATCAGTAACGAATTGGCTATTGCTTGCAAATCTGAGCCTTCTTACCAACAATGATAAAATTCATCATCAATAGCCTTTACTAATCCACTGTTGTACATAGGCCTCTTCTTAAAAAAGAGATTTTGGCCTACTACACGCTGGTCAGACGGGTTTGTTTAAACTTTTCTTTCTATTTGCACTGCTGTTGTCCTGCGTAGTTTGCTCGCTTAGTCGGCTTTTACGACAACCACGAGATGAATAGGGATGGTGACAGTCCTTATTTTTAATCCGCCACCGTCCAATCACACACAGATCTGTATACATATGATACAATTACCATACAAACAAAAGCAATATTTTCATTGTTCACCTTTTACTCGTAGTATTAAACATTAACACTCCAAGATTTTAAAGTACTTAGCATGAATGGCCGTTACACTTATCACACAAGTTTTCTCTCAACAAAATATTCTGAATTTCATTTCTAACTATTAACTTTCTAATTGGGGTCAATTTTTTCATAAATGGCAGTAAACTCTTAAAAAAATGAAGATCATCATCATCTATCCTCTCAGGATCTTCTGCCAACGACATTTTTTTACGTTTGGTTCTGTCTTGTGGCTCTTCTGAGGCCTTTCTCTTGCGTCCAACTTCTTCATCTATTTCAGCTTCTAAATGTCTACTATTTACTATATCTGTAGTACATCCTTGAGAAGGGAACTCACGTACTGGGTTTTGGGGCTGGAGTAAAGGGTTCTTTGAGTTTAAACTATAGTCATCTTCTACTTTTATTAATGGTTCATCTTCAAATACAATTAACTCTTCGATTGTATCCTCTGGCATCTCTACTTCTTCTATATTGTGGTTGTATTGTTTTGTTTTAACTGAGTCTTTGAGGAATAACATCTGTTCAAAGTAAATCCACTTCCCAGTGTAATTGGCTAGATAAGAGTTCGCTGAGTCTCCATCAGGGGTCGGTATTTTTCTTAATTCCCTTTGAAACTGGTCTCTTAAGTTCTTCCATTTTTGTTTTAAGATGTCTTCTGAAATTATTTAAAGACGTGTTATTATACTGCTTTATTTTGTTATTGTTATTAAAAACTTATGCGGTTTTTTTAACCATAATAAAAATCATTTTTTTTTTATGGGGTAGGCTTTGTTGCAGTACATTTTAAAACGTCCGAGGTACGATTGGTAATTAATTAAAAAAAAAAACAAGACACTAGAATACAGGAATGAAATAACCTTTCTCTTTTCCCTAAAAATTTTCTTTCATTTCGTTTTTGTTAAATAATAAAATGTTGAATATTAAACACTGTTTTGTTTTATTATTATCATAAATTGTCATATTACACATTCCTAGACCAAATAATTATATGGGTCTAAGAAACCCCACATGGTTCGGCATGTACCTTTTATGTACGTGGTTCGCGAAAGGTTAACTCGAATCTAACGACACTGCAAACGCCAAAGTCAATCCGTTTAGACTACAGAGCATTCCAAAGAAATATACATACATACAGTCGAAAAACATAACCCTTCTTCTACCGCAGTACTTATTTGACAACTAGATTTCATACATAACCAAACGAAAGTAGAGGGCAAAGTCGAACAACTTACTGTGTGTATTTAATACCAGGGACAGATTTAGCCATTCTCGATCTGTAGCCACACGATTGTGATGGTAATCATTGTATCTGTCCCATAATATAGGTCTATTTTGTACTTCATGGATCAATTTTTCTGTTATATTAAGGGGCTTATTTTCATTCATTTTATGAAATACTTTACTAAAAGTCCACGAAACAACACAATATTGAGTTAAACAAAACTCACTGAACTAATAATTATAATTAAATACAGCTATTAATGAAATGATATAAAGATAAGAAGCGACCGACACGACAGAGGCGAACGATGTACTAAAAATAAAAGCGTTGCGATGGCAGGCCTTGCCCGAGCTGGCAACGCAGCGATACGAGCGACGCGGCGACGCGACGCGGCACGGCGGCGCCGTCGGACGTGAGGTTCGTCCGCGACAGTCGCGACAACATGGGTGTTGATGTTGTAAGACTGTGTTGTTGTTAGTCTGTGTGAGTTAGCCGAGAGGTGTGTGTTCGTTACGTCTATTTCGCTTCACAGCGAGTTGACAACGTAGCGGTAAGCAAATAAGCGAGCGAAACGTTTTTTGTTCCTCAATAGTGTGTACCACAGTAGACAGTTTGTATTTCATGTTTTATTTATTTACTAAAACTAAATTGTAAATTCTCACTTTTAGTGTATTTTTTTTAACCGACTTCAAAAACAGGTTGTAGTTTTATGTTTGTTACCTGAGAGAAGCACCCGTGTGCACTTATATTTTAAAGAAGATTTGTTACATCCATACTGCGCGCACAAAATATCTATTAAAGCATAACAGAACAAAACATACGTTACAAGTGCTATAGGAAATAGGGAAAATATCAAGGTGAACGAGACAGCTATTTGTAATCAGTACAGTCATGGATAATTCTCTCCGTCATACATTAAGGGTATAGGTACATACAGAACCGATACTTTGGTTTTGTAGAAATCTATTTTTATGTTCATTTCTATTGATGTGTCAAATTAGTATAGCAATTAAACATAATGTATTAAAATTTACATTCATGAAATTATATACACATATTTTATAAGTCGACACATTTATTATAAAACGACTTACACGTAAATTTTGAAATATACGTTTTGAACTTTGATGTAGTACTTTTGAAGTATGATATTTATCTTCTTTGTGCTTCTGACAATAAGTCAACAACCTTTAATAGTCCACTGCTGGACATAGGCCTCTCCTTAGAAAGGAGGTTTTTTTAAATTACTATAATTACGAAAATTTACAACAAATATAGTATTTAACTCCAATAACGCTTAACCTAAAGCACGAAAACAGATTTTTGATGTGTTAAATTGAATTATCAAAATTGCGCATGGCTGCACGGCCGTGATCAAAACGTCAGGCAACTAAAAGATATTTAATGAGTAATCGCGTTCATTACCGTACTGAAACATTATTATTAGTAATTACTTTTAATGGGTACCAACTTTTAAACTATCACCTTCTATAATATATAATTGTTGTAGATGTTAGGTAGGTATTTAGTACATTATTATCATTGAAAGCCTGACATTTCGACCAGGTAGACCGCCGTCGATGTAGAAGTTTCTTCAGGCACCCTCACATTTTCGATATTATTGATATTTTCTTTTCGCTACTTACCGTCAAATACTACACTCACAGTGTTCCTGTCATTGAGTTAAAACAACACTAGAGAAGCAAACCTCATTATCACACGTCGAAAAAAGTGTAACCACTTTTGAACTTTGACGACGTAGCTTTGATACCACTAAACATTTGAAAGTAAACATATTTATGTCTCATTTACACGCGAGACAAGAACAATACCATCGCTCGGATTAGACAAAGACAAAGATATAACTTTACGATGGTGGGCCAGTGTTGACTACCGTATGAAATTTTACCCATAACAACTAAGAAACAATTTTTTTTTTTAACAATTTTGTAATAAAATAAATTAATTTAAATATTCTAAATAATATATTTCGAATTGAACAGAATAGGTATAAATAATAAAATAACTGGAAATATTTGGTTAAAAGGGTTTATATTCAGTGTAATATCAAACTGCGCTGTGAAGCATCAGTTTTGTATACAATTGTCTTTTAGACTCTTTTTTATAAGTTTGTGTGGATATTTTACTTTCATGATACACTCTTATTTTTACGTATGTAAAAATAATAGCATTTAATAATAAAAGTGAATGATCAACTTGTACTGATAATAAATAATCCCCAGGGTGTATTGCAAATTCTATTATAATTTAAAAAACAAATAAAAAAAAAAATATTTTTATTTTTATTTTATAAAAAAAATATTTATGTTTATTTACTTTTTTATTTTATATTTTTATTTCTATGATAAACATTTATTATTATTCTCTTTATTAAATTTTATATATACATATTAATTACATTTTTAAATATATTACAAAAGAAATAAAAATACATTTAAAAATATAAAAAATAGTAGACCACCGACATCGGGTACAGGTACCAGGACACCAGTGGTTAGGACTGCAAAGATAGGAACCTACTCACTATACGAGCCGCGTCAAGGAGGACTGCCTTCTGTATCTTATTATTATTATTATTTTGTACAATTAGTATTTAAAATTGATAATAAATTAAGAAAAACAATGAATTAATTTTTTTGTACAAAAGTCTCCAGCACTGCGAGCTTGGCACTTCTGCCAAGCTCGCAGTGAACGTTCAACGGGTCCCTAAAAAAAGGGATCGGTCCAGCCCTAACAACTACCGTTCTTCCTATATTTTATTATTATTGGCAAAATGTTTAAAAACAGTATAAAGCATATTATTTCATAAATTATAAATTCTCCCACTAATGTGGGAAAACCAAAATGATTTTTTAATGGTAACACTGATTCTAAATTACAATTATCAGTGTTTTATTTCAATTATAGCCTTATTTACGATATTATCAATACAAAAACCATAAACTTACACGTGAAAAGTAATTCCGCATGATTTATTAATGTTTTGTGACCTTGAATCGCATTCTTTCACTACGCATTTAGCCATTTTGGCGATTTTTACTGTCATGTGTCGCTATGTTCAACTCGGTTGACGACACATTGAATAATGAATTGACATTTGCTACGCATATGCCTGTGGACATATGTGCAGTAGCAACGATTTTAGGCGGTAATTACTCATCTATGTAAGTATTATATCAATGGTTCCTGTTATTTAAACTAATCGACGAACCATTATGCCGTTGTTTACACGATTGCGCATAAATTTTTCACTTTTAATTGGTAACGTTAGACTAAAAGTGTATTTGTAATTAAGTTTATTTAATCATAAACTCGTTGTATATCGTACAGCATAGTATAGTTTTGTTTGCCCAATTTCTTCTCACAAGTCTCGACCATTTCGACTCAACACCAACCTTTTTTTTTTAATCTTTTCTTTAAAGACAACTCTCTTTATATTACTCCTTTTTATATTTATTTTTTATTTGATAAAGATATTGAATTTGGATTGTAATTTTATAAACCTCGACACAGACTGTTTTTAAATGAACCCTTTTTACCCTCGCTGTTGAAACTTATCCCTTTCCCAAGAGTCATCTATCTATAGACCGGATAGTGTATAATTTCAGAATCAAAATTTATTTGTTCATAAAATTATATAACGTTAAAAAGCACCGATATTTTTCACAGAACTTTCGCAATCAGCCCGCCTGCTGCGCTAGGGTTGACACGAGTCTCTCATGGCCTTTTATGGCCTATGGAACTTCATTTAGCAATTTTTTAATTTATGTTTTGTTTAAAATTTCCTACACCAGGCAAAGAAATTCAATTCAGAAATAACCAAACCAAACCAAAGCAACAGTGTAAAGTTCCAAGTTTGAAATAATAACGAGTACATAGGTTATGTTAGAAGATCAGTTTGAAAAAAGCTTTTTGAAAAGTGATTTTTGTGCCGTTCGTTTGTTAACTGTTTTATTTTAACTAAAGGAGTAGTTTTCTTTATTTTGTTAATTATGCTTAAAAAAATATAAGTAATAATAATCTATTTTGAGTTATTTTGAACCTCGATACAACAAAGAGGATCGTTGTAAGTTAAGCGAAGACATTTAAAGGATAGATAGAATGTTTTTTAAAGACTTTTTAACTTGGGTATTTTTTGGTCATGTTTTGTGAACAAAAAATATTTTTTTCAATTTTTTTGTTCATTAATGGATAACGCATAACTTATAACAATATAATTATTTGAAAAGTGATTTAGGACAGCCCTAGAGTGGTTCGTACTGTAATTACAAATGTTTCAAGCTGAACTATGGGCGTTTCAGTTTTCACGAGTTGTTGAAAACTGACGTTTATACCTGCAAATAATGAAACATTGTTGATTGGAGTTTGGACAACACTTTGTTGTATGAAATATTTATTCAATACACTATTACTCGTCTACATAAAAATAAGTTCGTACTGATATGAAATTTTGGAATGTGAAATGAAATCCGATGTTATTCCAAACGATAAATTGTAGATGTATTTCAATTATAAAACAAGAATCGATAACAATATCGTTTAGACATCGTCTGGTTTAATGTTTTTTCTGTTTTTTGTTTCTGGACCAATACGACCTTCAAACCTTCAAGAAAAGAGCGTACTCCTTCCTAAAAGGCCGGCAACGCGTTTGTGACTCCTGAGTCGCAGACGTTCATGGGCGACGATGGTCACTTTCCATCAGGTGACGGCGATGCTGATCTAAAACATGGTAGATACACAAAAGAAATTAAAAATGTGATTTTATAAAAAATGTAGCATAAATATGATATCATATACTCAGAGTAGGTACTTATATTAATTACATTTGAATATTTTTTAATAAATAATACATTATTTCAACTACGTCACAAGTTATCCACTACGTCAATAACTTTTGAAATGTTCTTGTGAATTTCCTCTAAATCAAATCAATTAGGTAGTTAGTAGGCATCTTGGATTGAATACTAGTAAATTAAAAAAAAATCTTTTCACTTTTCTAGGTATTTTAATATACGTTTGTGTTAGAAATTTTCTGTTAAGTTTATGCAGAAGCACAGGGCTAATAAAATAATAACAGGCAATGGAATTACAGCGTCTATTTTACTAAAAACAAGTTTAACATTGGAAAATTACAAATCGATGTTACGGGGTCGAAACGTCAGAGAGAGAGAGAGAGCCTTAAGTTATATCCGCATGGTGGCGCTGCTGTTTAACTTCGTTTACAGACGGTCTGCTCGTCTGAAACCTCTAACAAAAAAAAAATTATCTCCATTAATTACTCTTTACTTTAATGTGTTTGATATTGTATAAAAATGTTATACTATTAAGATTCGTTGTAGTGTGTATGGCATCAATCATACACAGTAGGTAACTTAACTTACGACATAATTCAATCGATATACATATGTGTAAGTCATGGACTTAGGCGATAGCAAGCGACATAATATAAGCGATTAGCTGAGCGTTTTAAATGTTTTGTTTAAAAGAAAAAAAAAACAAAGAGAACCAACTGTTGAGCTAAGCTTTTCTTCTTTTCAAATAGAAGATGACAAATTTGAGTAGATTCGTAATGGATTGCGGCTGCAGGAGGTGAAGTGGCCAGACCAAAGCTGGGTAATAGATTAAAATACTCTGTCCAACAAATTTCTGAAGTTGTTTAACCACAATTAGAATTTTCAGTTCTCTGATCTATTAACTGGCTCGCTGGACTAATAGTTTGATTCCTAATCTGGATGAATAATAGTGTGTTTATATCTTAAGTAAAGGGTAATATTTGTATGATATGCCAAAATTGTGTGTGGATGTATGTGTGTGCGTATAATTGTCTATATATACATATAATCCATACTTCCATACCACCATACGTATCTATACATATCTACAAATAAATAAAACTGAAGTGTTTGTCTGTAATGTCAATATAATAGGGTTTCTCATGCTCACACGGTTATTTGCACGATACCTATGCCTGAAAACTAGTCAAAATACTTTTTGTCTCTCTGTCTGTTGATTTGTTTCAGGTAATCTTCAGAATGGCTTTACCGATTTTGATAATTTACTACCAGATAGCTGTCTATCTGGTTGTAAAATATCTGTCTATCTAAGGAGTAACTTAGACATGTCCTGTCCTTTAGTCCTATTATAATAATAGTATAATTAATTACTCAACACTGACGGATTAGTAGTATCTACATTGTACCCGTGCGAAGCCGGGGCGGATCGCTAGTATTATATAAATATGAAAGTGAGTTAAATAAGAATAATATTCGTTAAATTATTGCCGGGCCTGTTTGTTTAGTGGTTTGTGATTCTGACTGCTGTGACAGAGACCTACGTTTCTAATCCCGAATCTATACTTATTTTATAAATGCGAGTTTGTTTGTTTGTTACGTTTTTATGCCTAAACCACTAAACCGATTTTGAAAATTCTTTCACCGATGGCAAGCTACATTATCAGCGAGTAACATAAGCTACCATTTTCCCGCGATAACCAATATACACGCGGCCGAAAGTTAGTATTAAATATAATATTTTGTCTTGATATAGATTAGTTCTTTCTTTTATGCCGGTCCAAATATACGTAGTGCACTTTACTTATCGTCAAATAAGAGTTATTTACTTTTCAAAGAATAATTGGTTTAAAATTGCTCTGTGTAGAGGTGCCTTGTCGATTTTAATTCAGAGTTGAGTATCGAATTCACTACGTATGTAATCAACTGCAAACTCTTGTTGATATCGGTAGCTACTATCGTATAAGCGATGGCGGCAAAAATATTCTATATTTGTGTGATTTAATCCATCACATCACATCAACAGCCTTTAATAATCCACTGCTAGACATAGGCCTCTCCTTAGAAAGGAGGTTTTGGCCTACTATACCACGCTGGCCAGATGGGTTGGTATACGGCTTGTGTCAAGTTTTCCTTCCCTCTGCAGTGTCATTGTTCTGCGTAGTTTTTTCCCTTAGTCGGCTCTTACAACACGTCCGTGCGGTGACGGATTAAGAATACAGAGTGTCACTACCCCTATTCATCCCCTTTTTTTTTTTTTTTTTTTCCGTGCGGACCCTGATTCATCCCCTGGGGATTTACTCCAGTCACATAGATTAGATAGAGTATAGATCGAGGAAGTTGTTTTTTATTTTTTGTTTTAAAGAAAACTGTGGGCTTTACAAACATATATAAAACGGACACAAAGAATGCCCAAACTCGGAATAACAATTTGTGGATCCCACAAAGTGGAGACCCACAACACTCAGCGCAGTAAGAAGCTGCGTGGGGCCGCTTAAACCACTACGCCATCCGTGCACTCGCCGTGCGTGCAGCAAATTATAAGATTATTGGCAGTGGTTTTGCTCGCGTGATTATTTCTTACTAGCTGGTAGTTACTAGCCATGCGAACGAAGTCGCGGGTACCATTGAGCTGCCTTAGCTGGTTCGATTTCCAGACCCGGCAAAATTTTAGAATATATAGACAGCTACCTGGTAGTAAAATATTATCAAAATCCGTCCATCCGTTTTGAAGATTATCGGGAACAAACAGATAGATAGACAAACAAAAAATATTTAAACTGGTTTTAGGCATAAGTGTCGTGCAAATAATCCTGTGAATATGAAAATAACCTAATATTTTGACATTACAAATTAATAGGTTAATTTTATTTATTTGTATAGATAGGTTTTCGTAAACAAGGTGGCAAATGAGATTTAAAAAAATCGCATTATTAGAATATAAATTTACTATTATAAGAATGCTTGCTGCGCTTGCAAATTGGTCCTTTTAAAAATCACTGCTTCAATATCTTGAGAAAAAGATAATAACTTTTAAACTTTCGCGTTCCATGATAATTAAAAAATAGTATTTAACGGGAATTAACGCGATCTCTTATTTAGGGTATTACATACCTCTGGTTTGCCTGACGTTTCGACCAGGTTGCACCGGCCGTGGTCACAGGCTGACTCAGTCAGCCTGTGACCACGGCCGGTATGTAATACCCTAAATAAGAGATCGCGTTAATTCCCGTTAAAATAATATTAAAAAGATAATACATTTTAAATTTGTTCTTCCACTCTTGCTATTCTTGAATGGTTGGGTATTAGTAACAAAAACCTTATTACCAATACCGCTTCATCTCGTACCACTTACAGCACAGCCTTAAACAAAAGCAGCGCTACAGTTCAGTGAGAGCTCTCCACTCGTTCTAGACACTCTTTTTAAACATTTCCAGCTGCATTATTGAGGGTGTCGACTGCTCAATCGATTCCACCTGGAATAAAGATATTGTGGAAATAGGAGTTTAATTCTTTCACGGCTTTAAAAGCAATACGATTTTGTGGGGACGAAATACTTTGTTGTGAAGATTTAAATAAGATACTGTTACTTAGACTGCGAATGGGTGGCGAAACTATCTTAGCAGTTTAAGGATTAAGGTTGTTCTATTATTCTTGAATTACTTGGAATTGTTAGTAGTTCGGTAAAGTATATTGTCAATCGCCATTTATAATATCTATGGTTTTGTTTCTATATTGTCATTATAGTACAGTGCAATAGTTGCCAGTGACAGATCTATGTAAAGTCCTAATGAACTGGGGGAATGTTTTAATTAAACATTGGTCAATTAGGTTCTTATTACAGGCATTAGTTATTGTTTCACGAAATAACTTTACTGAAAGTGAGATACGCAAAAGATAGTCTATTCATCATAATAATTGTATTATTTATTTATGTTAGAGGGGGCAGACGAGCAGAGATTATTATTATTATTACTCGATTCTTGAATTATTTATAATATTATACCAACAAATTTGAATCCGACTCGCAATTGTCCGAATTTCTTTTTAATTAGGTACACAAATAAAGCGTTTACTACTGTCAAAGGTCCAAAAATTATTATCAATAAAACAAAATCAGTCAAAGAATGAATTTTTTTAAGAGTCGAAATAGGTTAGCTGTTTCGACTCTTAGAAAAAAATATATTCTTTTTGTTTAAAGTTTTATCTTTCACTGAATGTTTTAATAAAAAGCCTTACGTATATTTTAAAACTATGTATTATAATTTAGCAACAAATACAAACAGTACCCATATTCGATTTCTAACCACGAATTTGACACTCTTACAAAACATTTATAGCCTATAACCTAAACTTGATATGATTCTTCTTCCTCCGAGCTTTCTTCCCAATCTAGGTTGGGGTCGGCTTTAAGTCTGATACGATACGGATGAACTTCGATTTTGACGCGGAGTGACTGCCATCAGACCTCCACAACCCAAGTACTAGGCGATATCGAAGTTCTGTAGAGTGACTGTTTTGGATTTTAGGGCTCTAACTATCCGTAACGATTGCCTAATTGATATATTCGATGATTATAATAATAATAATTATATATACCACACATCTCACATACGGCCGTCTGATCCCAAACTAGGCAGAGCCTGTACTATGGTAACCAGACTGCTGATAAACATACTTGAATATTTATAAATAGATAAATTACACCCAGATACAGAACAAATGACCATGCTTATCACACAATATTTGTCCTGAGTGGGAATCGAACCCGGTCACTAACCACTAGACCAACAGGCCCATCCCCGTGATGTGATTAAGATGTTCATATGGCAATAGAGACCGGATGCTTAGCGTGGTCTCTGAGGCACGAAGGGATCTCAATGTGTTAAGAATGGTCACCTATCCATAGACTCACCTGGCTAGGTATACTTATCCTTGCAATGTGTGTGTTAACCTACTCCGTTACAACTTAGCCACGAGCCGCTCTCTGTACTCTAAACTTTTTATGATTGATTGATTGATTTGGTTGATTGATTGGATGATTGATTGATTAATTTGTTATTGTCCACTAAACTAATAGTTACGCCTCTTATCATCTACTAACTGACCAGCGCTCGTCTGCGTCTAGAAAAAGAAAAAAATTGCCCTGGTTTTGAAACATTCCTTCCTTGATAAATAGACTATGCAACATCAAAAGATTTTTTCGATTCGAACCAGTAGTTTATGAGTTTAGCGCTTTTAACCAAACAAACAAACTCATCAGCTTTATAATATTAGTACTGATGGTCGTTTTTTACCATAGCCCCTACGGCAATTTGTTATAAAAATAAATACGCTGTTACCATTGGTACTTTGTCATTTAGGGACGCGTGACCAAGTGGACATCTTTGAGGATACACAATAATCTTGCAGTGAAATCCCAGGTTTACATTCTGATCATACATAAATATTCCAAAAATACTTTTTTCCTATTTTTATTCTATTAAATAACAAATAAACATGCCACGTTATTATAAATAGGTCAATAGATTTCGTGTGTGTTTATTTTGGTATTACAATTTCGTTATGTTTTGAATGCTTAGTTGTATTTAGTAAGCCAGTTCAAAGGAGAAGCCGCTTGAAGGGACTGTGGACCTGAATTTACAGTCCCTTGAAGTGGAGAAAATATCAAGCTGATCAACCAAGTTTGAAAACATACATACATTTGTTTTTAAATCTTAAAAAAATTTAGTATTAATTGAAATTACATAATTCATCATCCAGATACAATTTCTCTTAAAAATAACAATATAAGTAAATATAGGCCTTGGAAACTTAGAAAAACTGGGCGACTCGATTCCTGAAGTTTTCATAATATTGTACCTACAAATTTGTACGGAACCCTCGGTGGGCGAGTCCGACTCGCACTTGTCCGGATTTCTTTTTAATTAGGTATTGTGTACCGTAAAGCGTTTATTTATTTTTATTAAAATTGTGACAATATTATCGGTCGCGTGGGAGTGATTAGTTTACTATCATAAATAGTGTGAATCATAATGAACAGTTGTTAACATCTAAAAATACAACGAAACAAAATACTTAGGTACTTTGTTTCGTTTTATTTTCATGTTTACTAACTATAGTTAGTAAATATCTACACCTGTCATCTTAGTTTAAATCGCTAATAAAATGTTGTTCAACAAACTTTGACACTTGCTCGCAATAAGCTGAGCACTTGTATCATGTACTTTAGTGTCGTAAAGTACAAGCTGTAGCGATTAGATCATGGTTATGAACTGCAATAAACAAATGTTATCTGATATGTACATCATCATCATCAATAGCCTATCGCAGTCATCTGCTGGACATAGGCCTCTCCCATTGCACGCCACTTAGATCGAATTTGGGCTGATATGTACATTTTCATCATATTCCATACATTTATTATATAAAAACACTAGCCTTTGCAGCAGCTCCGGCAGCGTGTATGTCGGTTATCGCGGTAAAAAGTAGCCTACGTCCTTTCTCAAGAATCAAACTATCCTTTTGGCATTTTGTTATTGTTTTCACGAAAAAAACTTTACTGAAAAATGAGATACGCAAAAAATGTCTATTCATCTAATAATTTGGGAAATTTTTTATTTAGTAGAGGGGGGAACGACAGAGATTATTATTATTTTACTCCGATTCTTGAATTATTTTTAAAATTATACCCCCAAAATTTTAATCCGACTCGCATTGGGCCGAATTTTTTTTTATTGGTACCAAATAAACTTTTACTTTCTGTCAAAGGTCCAAAAATATTATCAAAAACAAAATCATCCAAAAAAATGAAATTTTTTTTAAGAGTCGAAATAGGTTTTGCTGTTTCGGGCCTTAGAAAAAACATATATCTTTTTTTTTTAAAGTTTTTCTTTTACTGAATTTTTTTAAAAAAAAAACTTACGTATATTTTAAAAATAAAGTATTATAATTTAGCAACAAAAAAAACAGTACCCAATTTTGATTTCTAACCACGAAAAATTTAAAACTCTTACAAAAAAAGTTTAAGCCATAACCTACAAATTGATATATTCTTCTTCCTCCCACTTTCTTTCCCAATCAGGGTTGGGGGCGGCTTTAAGTCTGATACGATACGGTGAAATTCGATTTTTAGCGGGGTGACTGCCCCTCAGACCTCCACAACCCCCTTTCTAGGCGTATCGAAGTTTTTGTAAGTGAAATGTTTTGGGTTTAGGGCTCTAAATATCCGGAAAAAGATTGCCTTTAAATTTAAAAATATTCGATGATTTATAATAAATAATTATATATACCCCCACTCTCCAAAATACGGCCGGCTGATCCCAAACAGCAGAGCCTGTATAAAGGTTTAAACCCGACTGCTGATAAACATACTTGAATTTTTTATAAAAAAATAAATTAAAAACCCAGAAAACCCGAACCAAAAAACCCATGCTTATCCCCAAAAAAAATAAAAATTTTTCCTTTTGGGGGCGAACCCCGGGCCCCTAAACCCCTAAACCCAAAAGGGCCCCTCCCCCTGATGTGATTAAGATGTTTATATGGCAAAAGAACCGGATGCTTACGTGGTCTCTGGGGAAAGAAGGGGTCTCAAAGTTTTAAGAATGGTCACCTATCCATAGACCTCACCGGGGTAGGTATACTTTTTCCTTGCAATTTTTTTGGGGGGGGGTGGGGGGGTTTTTTTAAACCCCTCTCCGTTTTCAACTTGCCACACCGCTCTTTTGTACTCTAAACTTTTTTTTGATTTTTGATTTAATTTTGGTTTTTTGATTGGTGATTATTGATTTAAATTTTTTATTTTTTCCCCTAAAATAATATTCCCCCCTCTTATCATCTACTAAATGACCAGCGCTCTTTTGCGTCTAGAAAAAAAAAAATTTCCCCCGGTTTTTTAAACTTTCCTTTCCCTTTATAAAAAACTAAAGCAACATCAAAAATTTTTTTTGGGGTTTGAACCCGTGTTTAAAGAGTTTTGCCCCTTTTAACCAAAAAAACAAACTCTCACTTTAAAAATTTTAACTGTGGGCGTTTTTTACCCTAGCCCCTACGGCAAATTTTTTTATAAAAATAAATACCTGTTACCATTGGTACTTTGGGCCCTTTAGGGGGGTGACCCCAAATGGGCCCTTTTAGATACACAATAAACCTTTTCAGTGAAATCCCGGTTTTTCATTCTGATCATACCAAAATATTCCAAAAATATTTTTTTCCCATTTTTATTCTATTAAATAAAAAATAAAAATGCCACGTTTTTTTATAAATAGGTCAATAGATTTCGTGTGTGTTTATTTTTGGGGATTAAATTTTGTTATGTTTTGAATTTCTTTGTTTATTTAGTAACCGGTTTTAAAGGAAAGCCGCTTTTAAGGGCTGTGGACCTGAATTTACCGTCCCTTGGGAAATGGGGAAAATTTTCAAGGGGATCAACCAAATTTTTAAAAATAAATAACCCTTTGTTTTTAAATCTTAAAAAATTTTTGTATTAAATTTAAATTACAAAAATTCATCTCCAATAAAAATTTTTTTCTTAAAAATAACAATTAAATTTAAAAATGGGGCCCTTTAAAATTAGAAAAATGGGCGACCCCGGGTTCCTGAAGTTTTTTATAAAATTTTTTACCTCAAATTTGTACGGAAACCCCCGGTGGGGGGGAGTCCGCCCCCGCACTTTTTTCCCGGGTTTTTTTTAAAATTTTGGGTTTTTTGGGACCGTAAAACGTTTATTTATTTTTATTAAAAAAGTGACAATATTTCGGTGCGTGGGAGTGATTTGTTTTTCTTTTCATAAAAAGGGGTGAATCATAATAAAAATTGTTAACCCTCTAAAAATCAAAAGAAACAAAAAACTTAGGTACTTTGTTTTGTTTTTTTTTCATTTTTCTTTAAATATAGTTAGGAAAAATCTACACCTTTCATCTTTGTTTTTAAAACGGGGTAAAAAAAGTTTTTTTCAACAAAATTTGGGCACTTGGGTCGCAAAAAGCTGAGCACTTGTATCAGTACTTTATTGTGTAAAATAACTTTAAACGTTAGTCCTGGTTTTTGAACTTTCAATAAAAAAATTTTCTGATATGTACATCAAACCCTCCCTCAAACCTATCGCGTCCCTCTTGGGCTTGGCCTCTCCCATTTTCCGCCACTTAGTTTTGAATTTGGGGTTATATGTACATTTTCAAACTATTCCATACTTTTTTATATAAAAAAAACTAGCCTTTTTCAGCAGCTCCGGCACGTGGAATGTCGGGTTTTCGCGGTAAAAAGTAGCCTCGCCTTTTTTTTTTCAAAAATCAACTATCTCTATTAACCCAAAATTTTATCTGAATCAGTTCAGCGGTAATTTTTTTAGTTTTTTTTTCAGGTTTTTTTTTGGGGAAAAACCCCTGCAAACCCTTCCCCCCCCCCCTTTTCAAAAATTCCCCTTTAAAGGGTGATTTCCCGGTTTCGATCCCCAAACTAGCCCCTACCCAAAATTTCATCTAAATCATTTTGGGGTTAAACGTGGTTGCAAGCGCGCTCGCTTGGGAGCACAGGGAACATGGGGTTCCCCAGGGGGGGGGTCGTCTATCCTGTAGTGACCCGGGGTATTTCGGGGACCAGGGATTTCCTTTTAGGGTATACCGGGTTTCCCCCGGTATTAGTACCCGAAGGGGTGGGGTTTGGGTGGGTTGAGTCCGACATGCCACCGTTAACCCGAGGGGTTTCCGAGGGAAAAAAAAAAAAAAAAGGGGTTTAAAGCTGAAGAGGAACAACAGACGACACATTTTCGTATTTATAATTTTAGTATAGTATGAAAGTATGCCTATAAAGCGTAACAAATTTAACTAGTTTGATGAAACCCAAAAGTATTTTTTTTAATATAATTTATATTAAAACTACTTTTTTGATGTTAAAATACCGATGTCACCACTCCTATCATTCCCTGGGTGTCGTAAAAGCCGATAAGGAAACAAAATCGCGGGAAAACAGCACCGAAAGAGAAGGAAAAAATTTACACAAATCCTCCAAAACCCCTCTGGCCACGTGGTATATAACCAAAAACCCCCTTTCTAAGAAGTATGTCCAGCTGGGCCCACTAAAGGGGTTTTTTTGAAATAAAAAAACATTAAAAAATTAAATTAAGTATCACCCTGTTTTTATTTTTTTCCTGACATTTAAGTGCCCATTGTCTGTCATTATCTCTTTATTAAAAACCCCCTTAGGGTTTAAACAATATTGCAAAGTACACCATTTTTTTAATATCATATCAATAACTGAAAATATTTTAATATAATTTCATAAGAAATTTCCCAAAAACAAATTTCTTTCGTTTTAGGGGCTATCATACAAACAAAGGAAACTTAAAAAAATCATGCTTTGGCTAATCCCCCCCACACCCCAATGTAACTCCCGTACACCGGGTCCACAGTGACCCACGAACAACCGAGTTTTTACCTCGGAAGTCCCCGGGGGAAATTAAAATGTCTGGGGAACCCCCAAAGAAAATTAAACAAAAAAAATTGGAGGGGTTGGAAATACAGTAAATCCATTCCCTCCTTACAAAAGGGAGAAAAATGAATAAAATAGGCTACCCCTTTTAAAAAGGGGAAACCCACGGCCAAAATTTTACGGTCCTACATGAAACTAATTTTTTTCATAATTTTTTAGGAATCGCCCCAAACGCAGGGAAAATTTCCCCCCATTGACACAAATCCCCATAGTATCCGCCCCAGATGTCACCTGCAAGCTATTCAGCATTATTTACGTTCATTATCCAAAGACTACATTCCCAAGGATATATGAGCAGACTGTTTAAATTTAAGGTTAGGTTTGACATTGACCAAAAAGGGTGACTCGACAATTTAAATGAATCAATTGCTTTTAAAAGTTACCATGACCCTAAAAAAATTGGCGACAAGTGATCCACCTAAACCATGTCCTCGACAACCTTTTCGCGAACAGAGGGAAAAAATGGAAAAGTGGCCCCCCCTTGGATGATTCCCCCAGCGTTGCTGCCATTCGTCTATAGTCATTTAGACAGGGATGCGTTGAAGCAATCTTGAAATTTACCCGTCCCCCGCCCCCAAATCGCATTCCATGTTTTTTTTTTTAATATACAGGGCTGCACGTCTCTGCCCCTCGAGATCGACCGGAAAAAACCCGCCAACACCGGAAAACCCTCAGTGCAAACCCGTCCTATATCCCCTTCCCAAAAAAATATCGTAAAAGTCGTTGCCTTGAAAACATTTTGCGAGGGACAGCGCCTACGGTCCCCTTTGGGCCCATAAGGTGCCCAAGAAACATAAACTAAAAAGTAGCCCCGAAAATCTTTAAGTTTAAATGATAGCCCCCATTCGCAGTTGATATCCTTGCAAGCACAGAAACTTTTTTTTTTAGACTTTTCATTAACTATTTAATAGTTCGAAAAATAAAAGTTTTCTTTCAAAAAACAAACCTAGAAAACCCCCTGTGGTTTTATTTTTTACAGTAACATTGTCAAATTAATGCTCGGCGGTGATTTGAGGTTCCCTTTTTTA
This sequence comes from Arctia plantaginis, assembly GCA_902825455.1. Taxonomy (NCBI): domain Eukaryota; kingdom Metazoa; phylum Arthropoda; class Insecta; order Lepidoptera; family Erebidae; genus Arctia; species Arctia plantaginis. The sequence continues at coordinate 290,844 of CADEBD010000386.1, read as the reverse complement.
AAAAAACGGGAAAGGGTTTTGTTGGGTGAAAAATTTAAGCGTTTACTTTCACCCCATTGAATTAAATTTTTTCAAACATCTTTTGGGCAAATCTCTCAAGCCCCGCCCTAGTATCAGATTCCCCAGAAATAACCCGTCACAGATACGCTTCAGAGTACACCCGGGAGGTTTTGGGATCGTAAGAAAATGTCGAGCCGATATTCCACAAGTAGGGCCCTAGCACCGACCCCTGAGGACATTCCTTTGTAAGCGCCTTGACACAAAATGAGACCAGTCTTATTTTAGTTGTACCTTGAAAAGTACGAAGAGATAAGGGAAAAAATATTTTTTAAAAACCCCCGTGATTTATTTCAGCAACAGCAGGGGCCCATGCGTTTCAAGGCGCCAGATATATCTGGGAAAAAAATGCCCACGTTTTAAAAATTTTGACCCTGTGAAAAACTTTCTAACCGTTTATAACAGCGTCAGTTGTCGATTTACCCAACGAAAATCCAAATTGTCTATCATAAAATTTTGACTCCACGGGCAGAACCCGGGCACAAAAGACGTTCAAAAAGGCTTTTCCTAACGATGGTAACAATGGATTGGTCGTGGGATTTAGGATCACCGGTGGCTTGTCGCATTTTTGGTTTTATACGAATATTACCGCCCGCCTATACGAGGAAATTCCTTCAGCAATGCAACTTTAAAGACGTAAAAATCGTGTCCCCCAAATTTTACAACTTTTTTTTCATTTTTTAGATTTTTTTTACATCACCCAAACCCTTTGTTTAGCGGAAAGGGATCTAATGATCCAAAAATTCGCTGAAGAGGGTAAATCGACATTGGAGACAGTGGGGGTTCGAGGGCCCACTCCTGATCTGTCGGTGAGATCATGCTTTTTTCCCGGTCGATCTTGGTACGAGTGAGTCAAAAATATTCGGCTGTTTGTTCTACCCCCTTGGGATACTTTTATTAATTTTGATTTCTGTATGTATGCGGGGTCGTTTGATTATTTGCCTTAAATTCGTGATACAAAGGTGACCAGGGCCCCTCTCTATCGAGTTTATAAACAGTTTCTGAATTAATTTTTCCCTTGGTTTTTCCACAGCGCTCTGTGTGGGCCCTGGAAACTCTAAGAGAAATGGAGAAATGTTGACAAATCTCCTGTTATTTTATTTTTTTTAATAGTTTTTAATTTTCTACGACTTTCCGGTTCCCCCTTTACGAGTTCGGCTAATCTTCTTCCCACCAATCACCTACGATTTTAGTGAAGTCCGCGACCAATGTTACATCAGCGCTATTAAAAGTTTCTGATAGTATTTCTGCGTTTTTCCCACTGATAAACTACTCCCACTGAAGTTTTTGGGTTTGAGTTGAAAAGAGTGAACCAAACAAAGCCCAGTTCGCACTTTATTTTTTTATCTAAAATTTTTAGGGGGCCCCTTTTTGGATCCGTCAAATCTTGGGGTGAATTCGTACACGATCAAGCGGTGACACTACGGTGCTCCGGAAGGACACGCCCTCCCCGGGTATCGGGACTCGCCGCGCGTAAACTCACGTCAATAAAGACTCACCCATTGGGTTGCAAAAAAAGTTGGTGGTGCATCGGGGGGATTGTGGGAAAAAAAGATTATTTTCCCCAATGAAACTTCAACCCCACAAACGTCGAACCGTGTCGGTTGAACGCAACTTGGGCCATACCTAAGAAAATGACGCATTACATCACGCCAAAGATATTTTATGTCCCACGAGGAAATGAAGACGAAAGTAAGTGTTAAGTGGGACAATAGTGTCAATATTTAAAATAGCACTCACTACGTAAACCTTTAAGTGAGGATGAATTCAGCAAAAGGCGCAGTTTTGGTATAAATTCGCAAGATGTTACGTAAAATTTGAACTTGAAAATATATCCCAGCCGCGAAAGGGATCAAGCTGTACTACTTACGCCCCAATGAGCGTCTGATATTTTCTTGTAAAAGGGCAAAAATCTAACTTTGTTCTAAAAATTTAAAAAGGGCTAAATTTTGATTACTATTTTAAACGTTTAAGATTTAACTGGCCTATCGAAATATTATTCATTTCTTAGTAAGTTTTCTTTAAAAAATTTTTTTTTTTTTTTATTTTTTTTTTTTAAAATAAATTAAACTTTCATAATTGGTATTTAAAATTAGTGTTCCAGTTTTAATTTTAGGACAGTCGTAGAGCCGCATCGGGTCAGATGGTTTTTTTAAACCCCACACTGGCGCACTGGGCTTAAAAATGGTGTTCTTTTTCTGGACAAGTGCTTTCGTGTGCGGGGGGCGGGGAAATTTCACAAATAGGGGTTTAATGTGCAAAAAATTTTGTACATGCCCAATTGCTGACAATTTAAGCAACGAAAAACTTCTATATCGTCTATGAATCTACATGTGGCCCAGTCCCCATAAAAGTTTATCTTTTGTGTTGGTAGTGTTTCCCAACTGCGCCCTCAAAATTCTAAACCTATCCATTTACGCCCATTTTCTTTTCGATCCTAACAAATTTTTTGGGTTGACTTAATAAAATCATTCTCACTTAATTTTAATCGTCCTTTATATTTTGAGGTAAAAGCTGTTAGGAAGGCACGATCTCCTAGAAGGGGACTCTTTTTCAATTAACGGGGCCACGGCCTTTCGGTTTTTTTAAGCGCAACCCTACTGATTTAAAGGGGTCCACAGTCCATTTTTTAAGCTGCCGTTCGTTTTGCTACACGTAACACACGCCGCCCTTTGGGTTTTTTTTTAAAGCCCACAAAATTTGAAATCCCTCATGCTCGGGTTTTAATAGCCCTTTATGAGAGCTTGTTTCGTGCTGACGAGGTCGCATAGTCCGCTAAGCGTTCCGTATGGGTAGCAATAAAAACAAGGCCCCCAGAACGGCGTTCAGTAGGGACCGGGCACGGAGCAATTTAGGTGGGAACGAAGCTTAAGTTTGTCCGCGTACGTTAAACTCGTTTGTTGAGTTGCGATACCCCCCATTGTCCTCAAAATTTTTCTAAAATTCGTTTTGTTTTAAGGATTTTTTGCTAACAAAGATACGATACCGGGAATTTTGTTGATAAAACCATAATTGCCGTTTTTTTTTTCCACTTCATCCAGATCCCCGATCTTAACTAAATTTATTGTTTTTTTCCCAAATACTCGTAGCCTGGGACTAACTCGCAGTAAGTTTCCCCAAGTTATCACAACCCTTAAGAGACGAAAAAATTTCCACTTAAATCCGAATTATTTTCGTTTACTTTTTATTGTCTTTGGCGAAAATCCGTAGGGACATTTCGTTTAAATGTCCTTTTCCCCCTTGGTGTTAGAAAAACACTGTACCGCCGGGGTCCGGCAACTCGCTAACGACCGACATAGCCAAACAAAGACCACCCAAAAAACCCAAATTTCAAAGGAAAAAATTTTTAAAAAAAACAATACGCAAAAAAACCAAAATAAACAAAGGTACCTCCCACCCATTTTTGAAAAAAAATAAATTTATCACCAAAAGTCTAATAAAATAATTTAGCAATATTTTTGTTTAAAAAAAAATAAAAACTTACTGAATTTTTTTAAAACACTATACACAACCCTTTGCCGCCCGCAAAGGGGAATTTTCGCAAAAAAACCAAAAAAACATATTAAATTGTTGATATAAAGTCCACGTTAGTCCACAGGGGGGGGGGGGGGGGGAAAGTCCGAAGTCATGCTTCTGATATTTCACGGGATTTTAAATTAAAATTTTATAATAATTTGATGTTCAGAAATAATAAAAGAAAAAAAGAAAAAAAGGCTACCCCTTCCAAAGGCCCCGGCAACGCTTTTTGTGACTCCGATTGCAGACGTTCAGGGGCCGGGATGGTCCTTTCCATCGGTGATCCGTGTGCTCGTCTGCCCCCAAAACAAAAAAAAAAAAAAGATTGAAAAAAATTGAAACAAAAAAAGCACGTTAAAAAATATTGAGGTGCATTGAATTGCTGTTCAAAGACAATTTTTTTTTAATAAAAAACATTTTTAGTTTTATTAGAAAAAACTCTGATATTTTTTTTACAATATAATTTTTTACGTGGGAGCCATGCTGGGCCAAAGGGGCCCGGGCTCGACCGGAGTGATACCACGGACGCACAGAAAACCGGGGTTGGGCAATTCTTTCGTTCCTTTTTCTCAGAGTGAGTGAGGTTAGGCCCCAAAACCCCCCGCTGACGAGGGGGGAACCCCAAGGGCGGCAACCCCTTGTGATTTTTGAGTTGCGGGGTTCCATGGCGGCGGTAGTTGTTTACCATCAGGAAAACCCCTCTCCGTTTGCCCCCTTATACCAAAAAAAAATATATACAGTAATATATCAGTTTTATAAAAACATTGTTTTTAATACCACCAATACAAATAATAAAAACCCACATCCCCTTTTGTCGCACATTTTGGCCTTAACGGAAATCAAAATTTCACGAAATGGATATTTAAAATCATTTAAATAACAGGTGACAATTTAATTTAAGGTATGCATTAATTACCAACACTGCGCAACAAACAACAGACAATGCCATTGAACTAATGCGATTTTTTGACCGAACCGACCCTTATCCTTCGGAACGACTTTCTAACTATACCAAAAAATATCTTAAAGAAAAAACTTTTAATAAATTTCATTTAAATTATATTAAAAAAAATTGTAATTTTTCTTATTATTACTTTTTTAATTCAATTTCACACCCTTAAAGGGCTTAATGTATTTTTTTAAAAATTTATTCATTTTCTTTTAACTTAGAAACGGCCCCCCCCTATGAGATTTTTTCCCATTTAAGTTAAATTTCAAAACTTTCTGTGGTTTACCTTTAAACTGAAAGACTTAGTAGGGGACAAATTTCTAGCTTTACAAAACTCATCATCCCATAATTTTTCTTATATTATTTTTCTATTTGATCACCTTAATATTTATTGATACCTCGAGATAAAAAACGAGCTCTTTATGGGGTTTTCCAATTGCAATTTAAAAACCCCTCCCCCTCTAAAACTATAATTCCTTTTGCTGTATCTCCCAGGCTTGGGCATGGCACATTGTGGCTATTTTGGGTGAGGAATGAGAAACAGGCTCATGAAAAGAATTGAAAAAAACCCCATTTTTGAATGGTTTTTGTACCCCTGTAAAAGTTTGAGCCCAATCGGTGCAGACAGACAAAAAAATCCATTCAAACAAAATTTTCATAATAAAAATTTACCAAATTTTTAATTATACAACAGCTCATAAATTTTTTGCAGGTAAAGTGTTTCCTTCAAAAAAATTACCCAACATCGAATCTTAACTTTGAGAGAGTAGGCCAACAAACCGTGTTACAAAAATTTAGTGCCATGCTAAATTCGGAACATCCGCACAAGGTTCGATTCCCGGGGGACGTCTGCGCTTTTTAAATTTAAAATTCAAAAGACGTTTGTTTCATTCACCGCCCTTTTTTAGCGCAATTATGGGGCATTAGGTGACGTACACTATTTTAGAGTTGTTGTACAGCATTAAGGGGAGACGCGTCCCAGTTATTTCTATTCGTTTTAGAAAGATGCCTTTTTTACTTGAAAAAAAATGTTTTGTTGAAAAATTACCATTTTTTTGTTTGGGGAATTTTTTTTGGGGTGGCAGATTTCAAACAACATATATTTTTAAAAAATTCAACGATTAATAAACATAGCTTTTTCGGAAAATTGGACATTTTTAACAATTTTTGGGTTTCTTTTATAGTTATTAAATTTACTTTCTCTTTTACAAATTTAACTTGATGATTTTTTTTCAATTGTCAGTTTTTAAAAAATTGTCTCGTATTAAAAAAAATACGATTTTTTTTTAAACTGCTTTCGCTTTACATTTTTTTCAGGAGAAGGGAGAATAGATGCTGAAATTATTACCTTTATTTTCACTGAGGTTACCAGAGCCAACCCCTTCCTTGATTCTGGGGGGGGGGGGGGGGGGTCTAAAGGGCGGCAACGTTTTTTTGTGTCTTTTGCATCGAAAATGCCCATTGGTGGGCTATCACACTCACACAAAAAAAATCAAGTGAACGATGAAATTGTATTTTGTTTGATGTTGAAGATACAAACCAAAATATCAATATGAATTACGTTCACTGTGTTTTTGGGTCCCATTCTAGTCCCTGGGGTAAAGTAAGTAAGGACTTGCGCCCCTATAGCATTTGCGTTTTAACATACCAAAAAAAACAGCTGCATTTTCCCATACTTCCCTTTCTGATATTTCCCAATTTACTCAAACTCAATTGCAATGCCCTCGTTCAAAAATGTTGTATTCTTTAAAATCCATAAAGGCAGGCGATTCTTTATTTACTTTAACGTATTTAAAAAGAAAAAATTTTATCTTTCCAGTGCAACAAATAAACAGTAAAACATTAAAACAATACTATTTCACCTAAAAAGCACTTTAGTGCAACAAATTAGATTGAAATTCGATTGTGAAAAAGTAAACGCTATCTATCACTATTACGTTTTTACCCCTATAATTTAAATTTTAGTTTGATTTTACATAACATTTTAAATAACCAGATGCCAGGGACAGGGAATTTTTAGTCATTGCTGTTTTTTTTGGGTATGTCTTTCAAAAAGAAAAACCTTTTTAGAAATTTATAACCAACTTTATACTTATATTATTAAAAATTTTTTTTGTTTGTACGCTTTTACCCCCAAAACCCATTTTAAAATTTTTTTCCATGGGAAGCTAATTATCACATAACATTTACTAGTAGTTACATTTTAAACGATAACCCATACGGGGTGGAGCCGTGGGGAAAACCCACTCATTTATTTTAGCTTTAAACATAAAACATCTACATCACCTTGCTACATCATTCCCTCAAATTTTGTGTCAATATTAAAACGACTCGTCAACACGCGGCCGTCTAACACTAAAATAGGCATTACTGTACTATGGTAACCATCATCATCATCATCACACCTTTAATGTTTCCCCTGCTGGACATAGGCTCTCCTTAGAAAAAGGTTTTGGCCACTAACCCGCTGGCCAAGTGGGGTTGGTAGGGTTTTTTGTCAATTTTTCTTTTTTCAGTGGGTTGGGGGTCCCGGTTGTTTTGCCCCTTTGCGGCTCTTACGACAACCACGGGTGATTGGGGGAGTGACATTCCGTTTCTTAAACCGTCACTGCAAATTTTCTTTGTTTTTTTTTTATTTTTTAATTTTTGGGTTGTAAAAACCCAAAAAAAAAAAGTTTTTTTTTTTTTGGGTTTTGGTTATTAAAA